>JAKSZP010016477.1:0-38481 GCA_022478985.1 Massospora cicadina | reverse complement strand
GATGATAGCGTGCACCACGTTGGCCTACGAGAATGTAACAATGAGGACTCAGCCATTGAGGAAGGATAAAACAATAAAAATTTAAATTTTTTAAACAAGAACCTCATAGTGCTTGACCAGAAGGATAGGGAAGGGAGGAGCATGGTTTTCTAAGCGTCCTCAGAAACTCACAGACAGTGGGATTTCTGGATGGCCAGGATGTCCAAAGGAAAATTTAGTAAAAAACTCAGTTTCCTAACCTGGGACAGTGAGGCCTTGAGTCTGGCGATATTCAACGTCCCTAAAGTGAAGGCTTCCCCCATTGCACCTTAGGTGCGAGGGGAAGGGCACCTAAGCCCTTCAGCCTCCTCTGGATCCCCACAGGCCTTCATGGCAGCGCGGGTGTTTGCAGCAACGCTATTGGTAAATTTTGTTAATTTTAGCAGCCAGGGTCACATTGGCTTTTGACTTCGCTTTTTGTTTCCCCATTGTTGAACAAATTTTTTGTAGTGCGGATGAGTTTGGTGCACCAACGTTTGGGTCAAAAAAATTTTCAGGTAGGTTGGAGACCAAGTCAGTTTCAACTGGAGCTTGTTGCAAAGGTCAGGTGAGATCAAGTCACCCATCGGATCCCCAGATTGAGTGGCCCAATTGACTTGGGCTTCCCAATTTGATTGGTTGAGGGATTCCCAAGTTGCTTCTGCAGCGAAGGTTTTAATGTCCTCCTGGCTTTGGGAGTGTGGGATAGCGGAGACGACTTTGGCCACTTCCTTGGACGTGGCCCTGTGGGCCTGTTTGGGCTTCTTTCACTCTTGATGGAAGATAGGCTTTACTAGTAAGTAGCAGCCTTGTGCTCCCCACGGGAAGGCCTCTTTGGTGCTGGTGGTTGGTTCATAGTGCGCCTCCCCGCTGGCCATGGCCGCTGAGGGGTGCTCTTGGAATGTGATGCCCTCCTTGGTGGGGCATGCGTGTGCCTTATGGCCAAACGTGTCACAGTGGGTGCAGATGGGGGGTACGCTGTCTACAGTTACCCAAAAAGGGTGGGTGGTATGCCCTTAAATATTAATATAAGTGGAGTGCGGGATATGGATTAGGTCCTTCATGATCTCCTCAGTTGGAGTCAGAACTGCATTGGCTTTGCCAGTGCACAGGTGTGAAATCAGCATAAAGTGTTGCATCTCAAAGGATTGTATTTCGCTCTATATAGTGATACCATCTTTCAGGTGCTGCTCCAGAATGGCACTCTTGACTGTAGTGGGCAAAAAGTTGAACTTGAGGAAAATTTGGTTGGATTTTGTCCATCTGGTGCACTTGGTTTTGATGACCCGCTGCCCTTCAGGGAGGTCAATCACAACACACACTGCAGCAGCTTCATCTGCTGCCTCCTTGTTTTAAAAACTGAGATCCAGTCAACCGCGTGACATGGAGTGAGGTGCAACGTACACCACAGTTGGAAAACAAGTGTGCACATCCCCACAAAGTTTTTCCCATAAAGCTGTTTGTTGGATATCCAGGAACACCCAGACTCTATATTCCACTGATGAGAGTGGTTGAGAGTGCGGCGTATTAATGTACTGGATACATCATGCCTGCCAAGTGAGGATTTCTGTGGAAATAGTGACCGCCAGTTTTTTATTTTTTTTCTAAAACACCGGTTTCTCTGGGGCGTTTTCAAACGTTAGAGGTTATGGGCCTACCACCTGTGCCTCTTACCTTACTTGCTCAACTGCTCCCTGACATGGGCGCAGACTAATCTCCTCTGTGAGATTATCAAACTAGATTCAGAATTGAGTTGAATAAGTTGCAAAAGTGATTGCAAAGTGAGAGAAAAGCTGATTGAAGATTTGATCGCACAGAGATTAATTCACTCTGATGGATTATAAACTGTAAAAAAGCCTTTAAATATTATCTCTTTTTGAAATTAAAAATTAGGTCGAGTTTTAACCTGTATTTTCCTATTCATTTTATAGGCCTTTTTAAAGAATCAGCCCAGTGTACCTTTGAGATATAACCTGCCCCTTTGGAAGTGTAATTCAAAACTTCCAGAAAAATATTACCATTTATTGAGAACCTTTACTGAGCACCTAAAAGACCTCAAGCAAGACTTTCAGTGATTATGGCAAACTTTGTTAAAACTAAAGCTGTCATTATGATTTTTCTTTCAGAGTTTGATTGATTTTGGGCCATTAGTAAATAAAGATGGAATATCACCAATGGACAACAAGGTTTTGTCCATTGCTAGGATGTCCCCCTAATTCTTATAAGACGTACAAGTTTCTTAAGAATAATGGGATATTATCACCAGTTTATTCCCCACTTTTAAGAAACATCTGAGCCTCTAGTGTATTTTCTGAATAAATGTATACCATTTCAGTGGAAAGAGGAGCAACAGCAGGCCTTAACCTGCTATGCATCTCTCTCTCCCACTCTACAGTACTTGTTCATCTGAATTTTTAATAAATCATTTCTCCTCTTTACCAATGGCAATGATATAGCCATTGGAGCTATAATATCAACTTGACAAAAACTTATGGACCATCCTATCGCCTACTATAGAAAGATCTTATCCAGTCCCAAACACAACAATATAATTATGGAACGCATGTGCTTGGCGGTCCTTCTGGCTATAAAGAGTTTCTGACCTTACATATGAGAAACATTTCAACATAATTACTGACCGCGCTTCCTTGCAATGGCTACAGAAAATGAAGGACCCTGACAGGAGATTAGCCCAAAAGGGCATTAAAACTTTTAAATAACGACTTTTTTATTATCCATTGACAAATGCCCATACACCAAAATGAAAATTGCCTATACCAGCTTCCCATATTAACGTTAACTGACCCTGAAGAGGATTGACTCTATGGCTGTTTAACCCAATTGCATGTATGGAATGACTAATCCGCTACCCTTAAAAGGGTGTAGCAAAAAAATTGGTGAATCTTCAAGTCAGGTACGGCCAATTTTACAAACTTGTGCCCAAAATGGGTCCCCTATGGATTTCCTTTGGCTTGAATTAATGTCATATTGGAGGGATATCAACAAATTAGCCACAGGGGAATTTGGAAAACATATCAGTGTCTTAAGACTCAATATTGTTTGGAAGGAAAGTTTGTTTAAATTCAGGATGTATTAGAGTTCGGCCTGGCATGTAAAAGTAAAGCTAGACCTATTACCTGACCTCAACATCCAGTGAACCCACCTTGTATATCCTTCCATATTATAAGTATTGATGTTGTGGGACCTCTCCTTCAAGACTCTTATAATCATCAGTTCCTCTTCTAGCCATGGACCATTTAACTAATTTGATCAAAGCTGTATCTTTATCCTCAGCTTCAGCAAAGGCTACCAACACAATTTTGTAAAAATTGATTATCAACCAACATGGATGCCCTAACTTAATTCTTTCCAATAACGCTAAAAAATTCCATCAAAATAATGATGTAAGATCTAGCCAAATGGTTGGGAACCACATAGATATTTCTAACCACCTTACCATCCTGCAACCTTTGGAATAGTAGAGCGGGCAAATGATACTTTAACTACAACTCTCAGAAAATGATGTTAGACGATAGCCTTTTCATTTAAAATAAAAGAATGTTTAGGGCGCAAATAGTCCTAATAATGGGGAGTCCAGACCCTCACCAACTCAAATTTGGTACTTGATGGACAATTGCCTATCTAAAAAATAATAATAGTGTTTTAAATTTTAATAAGGATTAAATCACCCCAAAAACCCAGGTCAACTCTGTGGAATTCTTCAGAACTGGGTAATACAAACAAAAATCCTCCTTGGTCAGAAATTCCTATAGTTAAGGGCAGGGCTATCTCAAGCATGCAGTGAAATCAGGATAGTTGCTCTGAGGGTTCTTCCCATCCCAACTATTAATTTAAACAAAGCACATATGCTGCGACCACCCCCTTTTATAGCCTTGGAGGGGGTCCCAATAAGTGAAACTATTTTTCCCAAAGGTGATTCACTCAAATATATAAAAACTTTGTTTTAAAAATGTTTAGTAATCTCAACCCTCCATCAGCTGTTCCATCAAAGCGAGCAAGTTTTGAGAGCTTCAATAGGTCAAGCGTCCTTTATTTTCTAAATAGACTCAAAGCTATAAATGAAATTGATGCCTATTGCACTTCAAGCCCTGGATTATACTTAAATACTATGCAGTGATATTGTATGAGGGTTCTATTCTTGACCCACTCGCTGCCACTTATAAAAATTCATTAAATACAACCTTGATTTTAGCTTATAAGTATTAAGATAATCAGTGGTCGCAATACTCCCATCATTTAAATCAGAAGATGAAATAAATCCTTCTACTGCCATATTGTTCAAATCAGGGACTATATAGCACCTGCAAGCATACAAAAACCCTGATTCCAACAAGTGGTGATTACTACAGGGGTTAATACTCAACAAAAACACTCCAAATGGAGAATATTGATGTAAATAACCCTTACAACCTCCCGCTATATCTGAACCCTAGCAAGTTACCCTTGAACAACAACTAGCCAACAATTTATCACGACTTAAAAAGCTCAAACAGCACCCTTTTAAAAATCACTTGAAAAACAAAGTTTACCCCTGTGAGGGTAGCATTGCTTTGTTCATATATGTCTTTGAATCTGCCATGCAAGGCGCGACAGACCACCAGGTAGTTCAGCACATCCTTCCTTGTTATAGTCACCTGGCCTATGAGATGAAGTCCCTCATATGGTACTCTGCGTACCTAAGCCAAGTTTAAGAAAGCTCGTATAGCTGAATTTGGCTTCCAGCAGAGTCTAAACAGGGATAACATTCCTTTATGCGCCTTAGTAGTATGAAGGAAAATATATTACTGCCTTTTTTGAGCGATATCACCTTGCTGCCCAGAGGTTTTCAACGTCTAACATGCTAACCCTGGATAATGCCATCGCTGCCATGATAACTGGTTTAGCTTCTTAACCTTCTCTAGCCAGTAATATCATTTTAAAGAAGTACAAATTCAAAAACGTCTATGACATAAAGAGACTTTGTTAGATGTTGCTAATTTTCATATCTGTTCGACCACCCAACGAAGCTGAGGTGAAACCCCACGTTTTAACCTTTGAGGAGTTTTCTTCAGAAGGTCATTGGACGGTGGCTCCAACGACCTCCATGGGGCCCCTAGCCCTATCCACTTCGTGAAATCTGCTCCTTCAGTGCGACTCAAAGTAGATATCACATCATCCCATAGTTTTGAGCCCTTCAAATCAGCTAACACAGTGTTGTCGCCCCATCTCATCAAAGCCAGTTTCTTCCCTCCAGCCAAGCTGGTAGTCAAGCGCCTTAAGTGTAACCCCTGCAACAATAAAGGGCTTGCTGTAAAGAACATATGACAAAGGATATTAAACTAACCTCATGTACATGACTTTCCTACCTCTATTGTTTCATTACCATTTGTTGATAATACCACTTAGGCGAATCTAAAGGGGGTTATGAGGCTTTCAGTTATTACATACTGAAAGTAGCCACTGAAGTGAAGGTTTTTTATTTCTTGAACGTTGATGAGAGACAAGACCACCATACATGAGGACATGTACCTCTGCCAAGTTATATGGTGTCCCAAGGTTACTGGCACCGCCATCAATGTGGATCAGTTCTTGGCTGGCTTGATTTGCCCTCTTTATCAGGTTCAAACTATGAAATCCATCTTGGCAAGCTACCCAGAGACCGCTCACAAACTAACCTCAACCTTCCAGTTCAAGAAGTTTCTAGCTCTGTCTCCTAACTTTGGAGTACACTCACCAAGGTGGAAGTGGACATCCAAAAAGTCCATGTGATGGCCATTTGGATACTGGCTCCCCAGTGAACGCAATTTTCTCAAAGTTGATATAAAAAGATCAAGCTGGCGCTTGGCTTGGAAATAATCAAAAATTTGGAACTGCAGGCCTAAAAACATCCTTGCCATTGGGTCATAATCTCCCCTACCCATTCATAATGGGAAGCTTAACTTATTAGCCCCACTTTAGACTTGGACAACTCCTATGATTAGCTCATAACTACCCAGCTTATGATTAAGTACGAGTAAATAATCATTATGAAGTTAGGTTATCTCTCGTTACTCAAATATAAGGTCCCTTTAGTATTATTCATTAAAAATTTTAGCAGGAATGAATACTTTTACCTGGCTGAATACCCATTTCTCGCTTTGAATTTGCATTATACTACTTCTGGGCACAATACATAAGAATTCCTGATTCAGTAGATGTCTGGAAGGTATTCCTTTCTATGCTTTAGATGAGGTAGTGATTAAGCTGGGTGAACAATAAGTGGTTGACACAAAAATCACGCACCAAATCCCACCCCAACTTCTTGTTGCACCTCATAAGTATTGAAAGCATTAGCACCTTGGAGCCTGAGATAATCCCTGGTATACTAGACTCGCCTACCAGAGGCCTATCACCCTTTTGTTGGGGAACATCACCATCAAGGACATCGGTATAAGAAAATACAGGGAATGGCAGATGCTTTTTGGTCCTCATGGAGGACAAACAACGTAATTACTTCATTGCTCTCCGTTGGATATGGGCTTGCCAACGGATAGTATTATGTACCTTACTTAATGTACATATCTCGGATGAGCTGACACTAAGATGTAATTAAAAAAAATCAAATATTATCTGAAGGATGTAGTGACATATTCTATAAATTGTATTCCAACTATGGCCACATGAAAGACTGGAGCCACTTCATTGATGTGGGTTATGCACGTCCCATCCAATCCAAAACTTATCACAAGTCAAAAGGGGAAGAACATCAAATAGGGACTGAGCTCAACTATTTAGTAGAGGCTGGGTTAGAAGTCCCTTCTTAGAGCCTAAGGTCTTCCCCCTATTGCTAATCAAGAAGAAAATACGGAGGTCATTGAGTAGTCATGGACCAATGAAAGTTAAATAACCTCACGAAAAAGAGCAGTTTTTCTAATCTCCACATTGATAACGCCCTGGCACAACTCTTCAGATCTAATTTTTCTTTCTGCAATTGACTTGGTTAGTGGCTATTGGTAAATGGACCTTTCTTCCCAAGACCAGGAGAAAGATTCTCTTATTTGCAGTGAGGGTCTCTTCCAACTCACTAAATTACCTCATAGGTTATGCAACGCACCTGCAACTTTTCAGCGAGCTACGGATCACAACTTGCATGAAATAAAGTTAATATGCATCCTTGTCTATCTTGATGACATAACGGCGTTCTCCAAGACCACCACTGAAACTCTTACCTACTTGGAAGTGTTTCAACGTTTACATGAGTCCAACATCAATTGAAACCCTCCAAGTGTACCTTTTTCTAGAAGATATTAGATTTTCTGGGACACGCTATCTCTTAGGAAGGAATTTAACCCATACAGGATAAGGTCTAAGCAATCCTAAAAATGCTTTCCCGTACAAACCTTTGGGACATTCAGGTATTTCAGGGTATGATAGGGTATTACCTTCACTTCATCCCCAAGTTCGCCCAACTCAGTGAGCCCTTTGTCCGCCTACTGACTAAAAACACCCCTTTCCATTCAGGTGCAGAAACAGAAGGCCGCACTTGAGACGCTGAAGCAACTGCTAATACAAAGTCCTATCCTGAGGTACAAAAACTAAAATAAACCATTTATCTTGTTTACCAGCCTTAGACTACGCCGTTGGGGCTATCTTGGCCCAATTGGATGAAAAAGGTGTAGATTTACCTGGCTACTATTTCAATAAGATGCTGTCAAAGGTAGAACGCAACTACAGCGTCACAGCTAAGGAATGCTTGCCGTTTTATTATTTGTGAAGCACTACCTTTCTTTCCTTATAAGACTACTTCCACTGTGGTTAGCAACCATGGTTCCTTGAAATGATTAAAGAACCTGAAGGATCAAACTGGCCTATTAGCACGCTGGGCTATAAAGATCCATCATTATGACATGAAAATAAACACCGTGCTGGAACCCACCACATTAATGTTGATAGTTTAAATCTGCTGCCCGTACTGTACCTGGATGTAGTGGAGCGGAGAGGTTTTATGATCTCTTATAGACCCTCAAAGACTATAAGGATGAAGATAATCCTGTCTAGAAAATGTTATCTTGGTAATCCCACAACGCTATAGGGGAGGACGGGAAGCTGTATAATCAGGTGGGGGCAAAGTGGATTCCTTACCTTCGGCCCCAGAACGCATACTTGCTATCTTGGAAGCTCACTCTATCCCAGGTCATGGGGGAGCAAAGAATCCTATGAGTGGATTAGGGAGTGGTACCATTGGGAAGGAATTATGTAGCTTATTGTTGAAGTTTTGGAAGCCTGAATCACTTGTAAGTAGCAGACTAGTTTCAAGACTAGGTACTAATATCAATTAACTACCCCCAACAACCTTTCCATACCATAAGCCCCATTATGGTAGGTCCCCTCCCACAGACTACTGGTTAAATCCAATAACCTACTAGGCTTTGGTCATTTAACTAATAGGATTAAAGCCGTGGCTCTTCCAGCCCAAACGGCTAAGGCCACTGTCACGTTTTTAAATCAAAACATTTTCACACATCATGGCTGTCGCCAAGTACTATTCTTCAAAAAGGTAAGAACCTCACCTCTAGAGTATTCGAAATCCTGGACCTCCATGGGAGCCCAATAACTCTTCTCAGGTCCATAAAATCCCTCTACCAACGGGACCGTGAAGAGAGCAAATGGAACCTTGGTCTCCATCCTAAGAAATTGGCATCCTCTAATTCACTTCACTAGGATCAAATCCTGCCCAGTGCTCCTATGAGCTACCAGATTTGTTATCACCTGATCTTGAAATTTACCCATTCCATGTTCTGTATGGGTGGGATACAGGGATACCCTCCCTTTTAGCTAAAGATCTTTTCTCCTCTAAAGTTGAGGAACCTGAGAAAGCTATGAGAAGATTGGCTTAACGTATCACTCAGCTTCAATCTGAGGCTATTATGAAATTAGCTAAAACGGTTTATAAAAGAGGGACAAGCTGTCAATGAGCTTTGGCTCCTCTACTTTCATTCAAAGTGCCTGACATGGTCTTATACTACCATAACTGCATCACCCCTAGTAGCGGCAATCTTGGATCAAATTGGGAGGGTCCCTTCACTGTCATTTACAAAAGAGGGATGTGTATTATATAAAGTCTTTGGTTATAGTACTACCATAAACAGAGTACATGGACGCTTCTTAAGCCCCTATTCTTCTACCAAATTTATTAAAGGGGGTAATGTCAGACAATTGCCTTCTTGTTTAAGGAAGAAGATTGTTTTGGGTGCAAATAGTCTTAATGATTGGGGAGTCCACCCTTGAAACAACTCAAATTTTGTGCTTGTCAGACAATTACCTGTCCAAGTTTATAATAATAGTGTTTCAAATCTCAATAAGAATAAAATTCGGCCCAAAACCCTGGTTGCTTCTTTGTGGAGCCTTTCAAACTGGAGTAATAATTCCAACACCTAGCCTTTGTCAAACAGCCCTATAGTTAAGGGCAGGTCTACGTCAAGCATGCAGTGAAATCAGGAGAGTTGCTCTGAGGGCTCTTCCCATCCCAATTTTTATTTTATACTTAGGACCTATGCCATGACCACCCCCTTTTATAGCCTTGGAGGGGGTCCTAAAAGGTGAAACTATTTTCCCCAAGGTGTTTAGCTCAAAGGTTAAAAAACTTTTCCTCATGGAGATGATTTACCTAATCTTGACCCTCCATTGGCCGTTCTGTCAAAGTGAGCAGAGTTTTGAGAGCTCTTATAGGTCAAATGCCTATATCCTAAACAAGCTCAGAGCTAGTAAGAAATTGATAACTATTTCACTTCAAGTCCTGGATTATTGTAATGACTGTGCAGTGAGATTGTAAGAAGGTTCACTTCTTGACTCACTCGCCGGTACTATTAAAATTTTTAATTCAACCTTAATTTTAACTTGTAAGCATTATTAATTCTAATCATTGGTCAAATAACCCCATCACTTATTTTAGCAGTTAAAATAAATACTTCTCCTTCCATATTGTTGAAATCAGGGGCTAATTAGCACCTGCGTGCATACAAAAACCCTGATTCCAACAAATGGCTATAACTGACCCCCTTTATTGGCCCCAATATTTGCCTAGTACAATTCTGGCCTATAGGATCAGCTATCATCAACTAATTAAGATGTCTCTCTTCCAAGTAATGTATGGAATAATTTTCTTGCTACCTTCTAAAGTGCAGGTTATGATTGACCAACCCTTCCCCAAAGCCCCTAAAGTCAATATGTGAAGCATTTCCAATAAAATTATTGACTTTATACAGTGGATTCTGAGAACCTACCAGGTACAACTAGCAGAGAAACTAGTCAATTTATTGATAAGCATGACCCCCTGAAAACCTTCCAAACCTGTTGACCTAGTCTTTTTCTATCATCATTGCCCTGGAGGTCATGTCAATAGGTTGGTCACCAACTGGTTGGGGATTACAAAGTTATTTATAAGAGGGGCAATTGTCAGAATTTCTCCAAATTCACTTGTCTCCAAAAATTCTACTCCATCAATTTCCCCATCATCATTAGAAGAAGAGTGTAATATATCTCAATCTATCAAGGTTAACAATCAATCTCATCCTGATCAATTGATTGAAGATATAATTGTGCAGAGATTAATTTGCTCTAATAGATTAGAACTGTTGTAAAGCCTATATATCCCATCCTTTTGATAATAAAATATAGGCCAACTTATAATCTATTTTTACTTTGATTTTATCACTTTTCTGGAGAATCCGCTCAGTGTAACTTCAATAGAAAACCGGCCTCATTGGAATTCAATTCAAATTTTCCAGACTGGTGCTTACTACAGGGGCACTCTGAGTTATGCACCAGTGAAAACGTCGATCATTACCATGAATTATCATTACTTGACTGAAGAAGCTCAAGAACACGAGCAAGGCAGTATATTATAATGGGTTTGTTTAACTGAAACCCAAATCCCAAGATTTCCCTCCACGCTGTAAACAAGTGCCAACTTGGAAGTTTTTGATCCTAAATAAGCTTTACCTCAGACTTCCAAATACCACTTGAGGTTTTACAAAATATTATCAATCAACTGCTTGAAGGGGCCTTAATCCCTGAGTCCATTCTACCTGAACTCAATCTAATGCCATAACCTCTATTTTGCATGAAATGTTGCAAAACTCCCAAATTCCATGAATTGGCCCTGAGAAATACTTGCACCAGCTTACGCACCCTAACTTATACCATTTATTACAAGTAGTGGGAAAGCACCATTAAGGGATGCTCAATTTACTAGAATGACTTTAGTCCTCAATTAATCATGTTTCCAAATTTTTCAAATCTGCCTCTGAGTTTAGCAGAGATAATTGCAATGCCATCATTAATAATCGGACCCTTCTCAACAAATTACATCAACAAATCATTCAGCTTGATATTGGAATGTTCAGTTTTGTTGATGTACAGTTCATGAAATGAGTTAAGGAGATTAAGAGAGTATGGAGAGAGGGTATTTCCCAACTCTCTGAGCGTAGTCAATCAATGGAGGAGAAAATTAGAAACCATCTCTTCCAATTGGAGCAATTGCACTCAGGTTTCCAAATTTGGGTTAATGAGGTAGAGAGAACCACTGGAGCTATGGGCTCACCCGAGGGCGAGAGGAACATGTGGACTTCCTGGTGATGATGGATTTCGTGGACCCCTTATTGGTAGGGCCTCATGGTCCACCAGGTGTGGAAGGATCTTGGGACCTCCATGTGCTGATGGGAATTCAGGATCCCTCCAACAAATTGACTCACTCTTGAGCATGATGGACCTCTTGCTGAACAATTCTATAAATTATCTAAGAGTGTAACCTAACCCCAATGGGGTACCAATCAATCCTCTCTTGTCACTTCAGTCTTTATCTGATGAGTTGATCAATCTGGGTAAATGGGCCAAGAACATTGATATCATGCTTTATGCTTGTGAATCTAAAAAAGAAATGCTCAAAGCGAAGATTGAGACGCTGGAACTCAAGTATAATGCACAGCAAGAACAGATTCTCGAGTTATCTCATCAATTAGATGAGAAAGTGTGGCTTGCTGATCTAAATCATCTGATTAGTGAAATTCATACCGAATTACTGGTCCTTATCCTCAATTTTCTTTCCAAGCATCTGACTCCAGCTTTTATGTTTCCACCCAATCAGAACAACCTGGAGTGCATGTTTTGACCACTAATGCCTCATGAGTTTCAAACCATTATTCAAGGATAAGTACTCCCTGGGGGAAAGCAGCATTATCTACATCCTTAATCTTTATGAAAAGGCGCTAAGTGAGGTTACAGATCACCAAAAGATGAATTACTTCCAAATTGCCTTACTCATTTGGCTCAGGATATCATGGTACCCCACTTGATGACTTGCTCTACAAAGTCTCAGGTTAAAGAAGCGTTGATCAAAGAATTTGGGTGTGAGCAAACTCTTTTCTCTCAAAAACAGGCTTTTATGAGTATACAGCCCCGCCAAAAATGAATCTTTCCAAAAAAATTTGCTCATTGGTTCTATTGAGAAAGCTCAGAATCTAGTAACTTGCGGGTGGTTAAATTTGGATGAAGCGTTTATGACCGCTATGTCAACTTTTTCTTCCATAATGCAAATGCAAGCTTATTTAATCTATGTAAAAAAGAATTTCCGAAGTATCTTGGACGTTAATGAAACCTTATTGGATTTCCTCCTTAATTCTATGAAAGGCCCCAAGTTAATGAGTCTACTAGTACTAGTCACCCCAAAGTTTACGTTATGCCTGAGAATGCTAGGGCGATTTAGTGTAACTACTGTCATCGATATTTTCAGACTGAGGATGATGTTTTAAAAAGGAAGCGGATGAGAAGTAGAAAATGGATAAACTCAATAAGATTCTCTACCTTGATAATGATATGAGTGAGCAGCAAGAACATCAAAGCTCTGTCAGTATAATAAAGACAAACATTCTTCTCATTCCTTGCCCTCCTAGTTGGCTTTATCCTCTCAATTTGGAAGCACCATTACATGTATTGACTTCTGAGTGAATCAAGTTAATGCCAAAGCTATCATAAATATGTGATCTCCAGTGAATGTTTTTCATCAAAAGTTATCAAGCAGATCAAATTAACTTCCAATATTTCTCACTTTGAAGAATATGGTATGGCTGGACCTCAGAGTACTCGGTCTATTAGAGCTTTTTTGTCCCTTCCCCTAAAAATTGGGAAATTAACTTTTACCATCCCTGCCATCATACTTGATAACTTGAGTTATGACCTACTTTTGGGGACTCAATTTTTTTGAGAATCTGATGGAATTATTAATTATCCTGACTTTTTGCTATCTCTCTTGGGGCTAGAGTTCCCTTACTTTTATAAAAAATATGCTCATACTCAACGTCGGTTATGTCTTCTAGAAAGGACCAAAAGTTCTTATTCCCTTCAATATCACGTTGGAGACTCTCACATAAAATTACTCCCCTATTTCAGTGGATATTGAAGAGGGGATGTCTATTTTCCCCAAAAACTTAGTTATTCCGCCAAAATCACAGGTAATAGTTAATACTTCATTGCATTTTTTGATTCCCAAGGGACATTTGTTACAAGTCCAAGGCATTTTCAACCCTTCTGCTAAAAAACTCTTGCCTTGTCATGGAGTATTGGATTATGCTTATTCAGGATCATTATCTGTCTTACTGGTGAACCTTATCAATGAGCCAAAATTGGTGGATTGAGAGTATCCTATTGCTTAGGTCAATCTTTTGCCCTTATCCCAGATTTATGATGTTAAACCCTTCATGAGTTTACAAGACTTTGGATTGGAAAGTGATCAAGAAATTTTTACTGTGGGGCCTGCTATCGGAAAACTCTTCTCTAGTGAACAGGGGAAACAAGTTCTTCAATTGTTAGGCAAATATATCGACATTTTTGCTAAGCATACTTATGATTTTGGAAAGAATATAGGTTTAATCCACTCCGTTGAAACTGGCGATCATCTTCCTATTAGTGCAAAGCCTTATCATAAGTCTTAAGTGGAAGAAACCCAGGTTACTAAGGAGTTGCATCAATTATTGGAGGCTGGACTATTGAAACCTTCCAACAGTCCTTGGGCTTCCCCGTTGCTTTTAATTAAGAAAAATGAAGGTTCCCACCAAGTGGTTATGGATTATCACAGACTGAATGCTATTACTCAACGTGATTGTTATCTCTTACCTCCAACGGATGGTTCTCTTAAGTTGTTGGCTGGATCAACTTATTTTAGCTATGGACCTAGCCAGTAGATACTGGAAAATTGAGATATCCCCCAAAGACCTTGCCAAGTGTGCCCTAATATCAAGTGAAGGTTTGTTTGAACCAACTAGTATGGCCCAAGGATTAAGAAAGCCCCAGAAACTTTCTAAAGGGCCATGGACGGTATGTTACAGGACCTAAAGCTTACATGTGTTTTGGTATATCTTGATGGTATTACTGTGTTTTCCAAAACAGTTACCAAACATTTGGACCATTTAAAAGAAGTTTTCAGATGAATTTAGAGCTCTTACTTAGAAACTCAAACCCTCCAAATGTTATTTCTTCCCAAATGAAATGGATTTTTTAGGACATCAGGTCTCAGCTAAAGGGATTAGACCCCTCTCAAACAAAATTTAAGCCATCTAATGAATGCCTCCTCCAACATCTCTGCGGGGTCTTTCAAGTCTTTCTTGGCATGATTGGGTATTACCAGCAATTTATACCCAAGTTTACTGATATGGCTGAACCATTATTCCACCTGTTACAAAAAAGAGTACCCTTAAAGTGGGGTTCAGATTAGGAACAGTCGTTCAATTTGCTACGAACTGCCTTGACCAAGGCACTTGTTTTAATTCATCCTCAGTTGAACAAGTCTTTCTTTTGCTATACAGATGCAAGCAATGTCCCACTTTGGGGATACTTATCTCAGTGTGATGAAGAGAAGAATGATCATCCCATCGCCTTCTATCCAAAACCTTGTCCAAAGATGAATGTAATTACAGTGTCACTGAACTGGAGTCTTTGGCCATGATTATAGCAATCAATCACTTCTGTACCTTTTTATATGGTAAACATTTCACTGTTTTACTGACTATTCTTCTTTAAGATGGTTGCAGAACATGAAGGATCCTGAAGGAAGGTTGGCCCGTTGGGCTTTAAGGTTGCAAAATTATGATTTTTTATTGTTCATCGTTTGGGTGCTCAACATAAAAATGCTGATGGTCTGTCCCAAATGCCTATTCTGACCTTGGAATCATAAAAAGAAGAGCGCCTATATAATCTAATCTAATCTAATCGGATGACTGAACTGTGGGATTGAGAAACTGAAGAGGATTAAGCCTTTCTAAAGTCAATTACAAAAGATACCATGATTCAGGATGGAGCTTTGTATAAGAAAGCCAAAAATCCAAATGGTTGCCCTTTTTGTACCCAAACTCTAGGTTCCATGCTGTGATGGAAGGTCACAAATAAGTTGGTCGTAGTGGGTTAAAGAAGACACAAGAATGGTTGAGACTTGGTACTATTGGAACAACATGAAAGAATTTACTAGAGAGACCCTTGACTCATGTCTTATTTGTGAAAGCCATGGAACTAACAACCTTAATTAACAACATCAAGTTATACCCCCAACTAAAGCATTTGTGGTGGTCAGCATTGATGTTGTAGGTCCTTTTCCTCGGGGATTGCATAACATCAGTATATCCTTATGGCTGTCAACCATTTATCTAAATGAGTTGAGGCCATTTCTATTGCTACCCCTTTGGCTAAGACTACAGCGTTATTCCTAATCAAAATATCAATTCCCAACATGGTAGTCCCAAGGTCCTTATGTCAGAAAATGGACTAACTTCATATTGCAACTTATAAAGTAGAGTTATCTAAATTATTTAACACATCTCAACAATTTATTGTTCTGTACAATACATCTACAAATGGTGCCATTGAACAAGTCATTAGAAGCCTAGTTTCAATTCTAAGGAAGATGGCCTCCACTGACCCAACTCAGTGAAATTTTTATTGCCTAGTGCCTTGTTTACTTATTGGATAAGCTATCATTATATTATTAAGATGTCGCCTTTTAAGTGCATATATGTGCGGGATCCTTCAGTCCCTTCTAGTGTTTAGGCAATACTTGAGGAAAGCATCCCAGAAAACTCTGATATAATTATGAGGAAAATGGCTGACGAAATTATTTGTCTTCAAGCTTAAGCAATGAAATCAATTGAAGTGACCACTCAAAAGGAGACTCAAAGAAGCAATCAACAAAACCCTGAGTTACCTGAATACCAGATTGAGGATTACATTATTACTATCACTTTAAGCCTGTGTGCGAAATGAAAAGTTGGATCTAACTGGTCTAGTCCCAATGAGTTATATTTTGAAAAGGATTAGAGTATTCAGTTGTTCATGTTGATACTAGTATAGTGATAAATCATATTCACCCTAGGTTTTTAAGAATTCACTTTCCTCTGCATTCGAATCTTGAAGGGGGAAGTGTCAGGATTTTGCTGAATTTTGTCTCCAAAAATTTTACTCCATCGATTCCCCTTGCATCATCAGTTGGAGAGCAAAATATATCATAATAAATCAAGTTTAACAATCAATCTCATTCCAATTAATTGATTGAAGATTTGATCATGCAGGATAATTCGCTCTGATAGATTATAAGCTGTTGCAAAGCCTATAAATATACCATCCTTTTGATAATAATATTTAAGTCGATTTTTAACCTGTTTTTAATTTTATCACTTTTTGGAGAATCTGCTCAGTTTAACTTCGAGAGAAAACCTGCCTCATTGTAAGTATAATAAAACTTCCAGAGCAATGAACACTCAATTGTATAGCCCATTCATGGTACCATAGTAAATCGCATACATAGTTTCTTTAACCATCCATTTTTCCCCTACGCCAAGATCTAGAATGGGGCGTTCTTGGGATTCCTACCCAAATTGGAGATTCAAATGTGGTATTTTATGGAAATAAAAACTTGAGCTGTCAAAATAACTGAAACCATTATTGGGGCTGATTCCAATCGAATTTTCAGCCCTCTTTACATCAGGTACAATCCATGATTATTACAGTCACATATTACTCGCCCAAAAACCACTAATAGGGGGTTTAAACCTGATGTGTGTGGCAACAAATCCTATTTGACTGAGATGACTAATCCTGATACAGAATCCCAAAATCTGTAACAACTAGAGCTTAGCTTAGTCTGCTTGGAAATAGACTGGATATCTCCCTGATCTCCCTTATAATTTCATTTCTAATAAAATAAAAATTACTATATTCTTTGCCATCAAAATCAAATTGACCTACTTGTATTAGCTTAGGGATGATCTTATATTTAGGTTTACCACTCCAGACAAAGTATCTGGAGTAAAAGATTTTTTATCAAGAAAAGCAAAAAGGTATTTTAAAAAACACCCAGGAACTTTGAGTCCCCTGGCCTCAAAAGTTAAGGGATACGTGGTATCAACCCCCATAATCCTGACATATAGGCTGACTAATATCAATCTGCACCTTTAATTAACCCTCTTTTTTACTGAATCTGTTAAGGCCATTTAAAAATATGTAACATAACCCTCATCTATAAGTCTGACACTTGTTATTGTTCCAGAATAAGAATCGCTGAACTTTTTCAATAGCACTTTTATAGGGGATTCACTAAGTCCTATATCAATCAGAGATCCACAACAAGAGATAAATTAAACTTGGGCGATTGGTAAAGTGCAAAAATAAGATCTCAGACAGTTTTAAATCATGGATAGGAGTTTATTGGTAAGCTTAGCCAACAATATGATAATATAAATAGAGGTGAGATCAAATTATGCCTAACAAGTCAGAGCTGTGCATATGGAAGGATTGTTTCTCAATAAAAAAACAACAAAAGAGCAGAAGGTATAGTGACTTGGACTATCATTTCCACCTGAATCTGAAATCTAGTTGATATGAATACCTTAAATATAGGAAAAATGACTATTTTCTCTTGAGCATTGATTGTAGATATGTGTAGCATAGTCTTTGGTACTCTTACTTGGTATTTCAACCCTCAATGAACTAGGGTTGCTCCAATTAGCAACATACTGGTGTTCATCCTTTTCTCCTTAGACAGGTTATTAATTATGAGTGGAACATTATACCCCAGTATGGGGAAGTACATATCTTTGTAATCAATCCTGGTGACAAACTTGAACAGGAGCTGCATGTCAATTAGTAAATAGTAACTTTATTGTCCAAGACAATCTCTAGGACATACACTACTAAGAACATGAATTGGATGGGCAATGACAAGTAAGCCCCAAGGGATTGAGTGCAGGAGGTTCCAGAGGTTACATATTATTAAATTATGATTACAATCAAGGTGAATTTCAATCTGTATTATCAAAGTGGAAAAGACAACATTAATGTGGGATCCAGTGTCAACATTAGTCAGGATCTTCACCTTATGCACACACTACCTCTACACAAGTGACATTGGAGCCAAATTAAGAGATTTAATAGATAGCATTGGATACATTAGGCTTGTTGAGGGTGTTAGATAGTTTAATCAAAGATAAATAAGTTAAATTGTGAATCTTTTGACAATAGTTTCAGGGATATTGAGTCCATAAGGAGCATACATACTGAAGAAC
Source organism: Massospora cicadina (assembly GCA_022478985.1). Taxonomy (NCBI): domain Eukaryota; kingdom Fungi; phylum Entomophthoromycota; class Entomophthoromycetes; order Entomophthorales; family Entomophthoraceae; genus Massospora; species Massospora cicadina. Next base: position 19,882 of record JAKSZP010016477.1, on the reverse strand, counting down.
TATGGCTATGGTTTATCCTGATGTTGGGAAGTTTATATAACTGTATGATAAACTACATATATTGGTGGATCAAAGTATAGATTGAGACGAGTCTTAAGATTGACAGGGAAGGTATATAAATAATAATTGATCTAAATGTTGATCTTTCAGTGAATCAAGGGGAAATATGCTAAGAATCAATATAAAATTTGAGCTTCTAGAAAAGGGAAGATGAATAGGAGACTACCAAGCTGAGGATGCATCTGGCTGGGGAAAAGATATAAAGAGATATATGGAGGATCAAAGAGGAGATCCTTTCTCAATGATTAGTTGATTGAAGATAAGTCTGCGATTAATATAAGGTTAGTAAAGGTCAAAATAAGGGGAAATTGCTCCATATATAGTTTATTGAGTTTTTATTGAAAGTTAGTGATCTTCATATATATGTTTTAGTTCCTCAATGGCTAATACCCAGTGCAAACCTGCTCTGCTTAATCAAGTCTATAGGATGAGAACCAACAGTGGTGCTCACTACAGAGGGCCACTGGTCAACTGTAGCTCATCAATGCTAGGATATGATCACAAGACCTCATTTGTTACAACAAAATATTATCATATTACGCGCGCATTATGTTGAAGAATCATGGGAGGCAAATAACAAAAAACAGGTACTATTTACTGTAACTGAATTGGGTGATAAATTAAGTCATGATCAATATGAAATTAGAAAGTTACCCTGAGCTGACAGCCAAGCAACAAGGATGCACCACATTTGTTACCCCTCAGAAGCTGCGGGATATTATGGAGAGGCTGTTGCATGAGTATCAATTATATGAAGATGAGGCAGGGGAATATGCCTTGAGTATGTTTTATAACCAACGAGACCAAGAAAATCGCTATGCCCTGTAAATGTCTTATATGGATGCAACTACAACAGGGTGGCTTGTCGCCTTAGTACTCATTGAATTAAGGAGTATCTTGTCGCCTATATGAAACCATCTATTTTCCAGCTACGCTGTGTTCTGGCTCGCCACAATATAGAGATTTGAGATGTAATGCGGTTTTCTTGAGCACAGCAAAACAATACCCGCCTCCTGATCAACTGCCTAGATTGCTCTTTTTTGGAAGTGCAGGGGCGCTGGTGCAGATGGAACATAGCATTTGGGACATCCGCCGTCAATTGGACATTTTTGTACCAGATTTAAATCTAGACTTACCCCAGGTATTAGGAGAACTGTTGAATCAGCATGGCCTTTTGGCGGAATGGATTCAGGATGTAAAAAAGTTGGAAAGAATCACCAAGCGCTTCAGAACAGATCTAGTAGAATGAGTGGAAGCACTTGAAGCCATTTTTGCTCAGCTGAGGTAAAAAATAGCACTGATGGAATGACAAGTGGCGGATCAAGTCAGTTCTGTCTCAGCTGAATTAACTCACCTTTGCTTCAAAAGGAGTAGTCAGCAAATGACAAATAACGCGCTTATCCTTTAATCAACGACTCCCAAATATCTCCAGATAGTCAATCAGGTTACCCAACTAGAATTTGGTAGCCAGGTGGAGCGCAGTTGAGCTTTTCCTCTTCCAATAGGAGAGACAAGGTATTATACGAATTGCAATTATGGATTGATACTCTTTGATGGGCCAATGAGAAATTGGCATTGAAACAAGCCTCCCTCCGTTGATCAGATAAACAACACTAATCATCAAGCGGGTAATGCTAGATGGCAGCATGCACAAATGCAGAACATAATAAAAGAAGTCCTCTAGTGACTACAAGCAGTGGAGAAAAAACTGAACATTGAGCAAGAATTCCATCAGGAATTGCAACATCAATATGTGACACTGCAACAGGAATTCTGAGATGGATGGTGTAGATGTTATTCAGTTAAGATGGTGCAGTTAATCAATGAACATTTTGTGGAGCATGCTGGAGCCAGTGGTAGTGGTGCAGTTAGTGGTGATTAACGGGAAGAATGTTATGGATTAGCTAACAAATATCCCTTAGGCAGTGTGATGGACCCCCCACGTGACACTACTTCTTCCAATTCCAATTTAATGGATCTGAGACTGTCCAGCTGGATGTATGATAGTTCACAAGGGGGTTGTTCCCTTAGTCGCTCAGGAGCCAATTCACCTGCTTCTTGCAGCAGAAGCCTGGAGTAAGGCAAAGCTGTTTGGATCGAGAAACTTCCTCCCTTTAGTTGTAATGGGAATCTCCAAGGTTACTTTAAGTGATTCAAATTTGCTGAGAAAGGTGCTTCTTATTGGTGGAAAGAGAAACCGTTGCTGTCCGCCGTAGATGTGGAAAACGCTGTTCAATTTTACCTGCTACCTTCCAAATAGCTTGGTTTCCTATAAAGAAGTTAAAACGATTGTTCTTTGGCTGTTTGGGGGCATGACCAAAATGGCACAATGGAAGGACGACTTCCTGACTATACAGTTTCACCAAATTGAGACCCTGTTAGAATTTGCAGAATGGTTCTCGGCAGAAGCACATGTAATACTTGGAGCTAACATTTTTTCTGCCGAATATGTTGGTATAGCAATGATGGCAGCCATTAAACCATATTGGGAACTAAATATTGCTATGTCTCACATTTGGCTAAAGATGTAGGACTTAATCAAATCATGAACACCTTACATCAACTCTCCGCCATGGTCAGCACCCTAATGTAGCCTGGAAAATCTCTACTGTCTCAGCACCAACTTCTTCAGGATATGGGCTGCAGCGACAGAGCTATCAACTCCAGAACCATATTTGTCCATCATACAATTTGGTGGACCCTTTTTGGCCTATGTATGCTCCGCCAGTTCATCCATGACCCTGGAACCATACCATCAATTTTTGAACTGGCCTTCCACCGCAAGCTATATAAATGAACCTTTTATGAATATCTGCTTTCAGTGATGACAAAGAGGGCATTATGCGGGTAATTGCCCTAACAACCCACAAATGTATGAGATGCCAACTGGAAAAATTGAGTAGGGAAAAGCTTGAGCGGAGTAGAGCTGGGACACTCTACCTATGTAAGTCCAATTTACTTGTCCCTAATAATTCTCAAGCATCTCTTCAGGTGGGATTTGGAACTCAATTGAATGATTTGTTATAACAACAGATTCCATCAGATATCAGCACTTCCGTTTCTGAGAGTAAAAATTCTCCCCCTAGCCCAGAGTTCTGTCAGGTCCTGCAGAAACCATATGCATGGCAGATCCTGGAACAGACCAGCATAAGAAATATGGATCCCTCAACGGAGGTCGCCTCTTTAGTAGGGGTTAATGTAGCTATCCCAGTGGAGAAAATAGCTAGTGAGTATCCACAGGTCAGCAAGGGCATTTCCTCCTTTTTGAATAACACAAAGTCTTTGGATGTACATGCAATAAACACTGATGATTCTTCTTTCTTGGAATGAACTTTCTTCAATATTTTTGTTCAAAACAAAAAAAACTGCGCTAACATAGACATGAGAGCCCCTGTGAACATAGTCTCTACAGGTTGGTGGCTAAGCTTCTGTTGAAACCAGATGTGGACCATTGAGTAGTATATGAGACCACAGGGATGCACAGCACATTGTCAGAAGGAGCATATAGTGTGAGCCTTTACGATTTGGGTCAGTTTGGGCTTCCGCTCCAGTGGTGGTTCTGCCAAATAACAACTAATACATGTTGATCAGTGTGGCATTTATGAGGAAATTTTGTGCTGTGATAAATATGGTGGAGGAAACTCTAAATACATTAGTACAAAAGATCTTTGTTTCTTTTACCTCTTATGGAATCCCAACAGATCCATTCTGCTCTAGTCAAACTAATCTACATACAACGACAAAGTGCTTCAGTTTGTTATCAACAAATGAAGAGGCAAACCAGGGCCCTCCTCAATCATATTAATGAGTATAAAAGGATTATGCTTTGTGTAGTGAGTGCTTTGAGCTAACCATCTAGACACCGATGCATAGTAGGGACTTAGCTCGATATTCTTGTCCCTAAAGGGCTTTATGGGGGAAATTTATGGCGCCTCATTAGCACACATGGCTTGAACCACATGTGGCTCCAGGGCTACTGCTCCCTGGGAATGGCGAGGTGAGAGTGCTGCTAGCAAATTTACAGAAGGTGACAATAACAATCCAACGGCACCAAGTGGTGGCTTACCTACACTTAGTGCTATAGAGGAAGTTCGCTGTATCCATGATTTTGGCTTTTGGGAGGACCTTGGACTACTGACATGCTCATTATTTGGCGTTTTGACCGTGGTTCCATGGGAAGAACTTACTGAATTAATGGCAGAACAGCAAGGTTAGGCTATGGCGTTATTTGAAATTATTGGGACATTTTTGCACACGATGGTCATGATTTGGGGTGTGCTCAAGGTGTAGTACATTGGATAAATATAGGTGGATCACCCTCCCATTCAAACGCGACCTATTAGATGATTAAAAGCATTGGAAGAGGTTGTCTCTTAAGAGTTGGATAAATTTATCATGTAAGGGATGCTAGAGCCGTCAAACAGTCCATGGGCATCACCTGTGTTCATTTATAAAGAAAAAAGATGGCTCAAATTAAGTGGTTATTGATTATCATAAACTCTATAATGTAACAAAAAAGGATTCCTACCACTCCATGAATTGATGTTGAGTTGGACTGATTGGGTGGGGCAAATTTTTTTTCCACAATGGATCTTATCTTGAGGTACTGGCAGATTGAATTGCCACCTGTGGAATGGGAGAAATTTTCAATCATCACTTTGAGAGGGTTATTCCAGATGACTCGCATGCCACAAAGTTTGTGCAACACCCCAGCTACGTTCTAGAATGCCGTGGATATGCTTTTAGGTAATTTAAAGCTGTCCTTCATCTTAGATTACTTCGATGATATCAATTTGTTCTTGTGGTTGTTTGCAGAGCACCTCACTCAATTTGAACAAGTGTTCCATCATCTTGCTACAGCTCATATCAAAATTAAGCCTCATAAATGACATTTCTTTAAGGAACAATTATAATACTTTGGGTTTGTTGTGGATTAAAATGGGGTTAAACCACAGCTGGCTAAGGTGGCAGTGATAAGCAAGATGACTCACCCAGGTAATAAGTGGGATTTTTAAGTTCTTTTGGGGGATGGTCGAGTACTACTGACAGTTCATTCTAAAACTCAGTTGCATTTGGGCCCCATTTTTTAAGATATATGTTTCTTTTAATTGGATGGAACGATGTAAGAATACTTTTGATGCGTTGAGAACCACATTAGCAAGCGCACCCATTTTGCAATATCCCAACTTCAACAAACAGTTCATAATACAAATGGACGCATCCCTCTCTTCTATAGGGGCAGTATTAACCCAGAAGGACGATGATGGCATGGAGCATCCTGTCACATTTTAAAATCAAAGCTTGAACTGTTACATATAGAACTACACCATTACTGAGCGGGAGTGTTTAGTGGTGATCTACGCTTACAAACAGTTTCATGTATATCTACATGGGGTAAGATTCCAAATAGTGACGGACCATGCTTCCTTGAACTGGCTGCAGAATCTGTGTGAACTGGAAGGATGGCTCGCACGTTTGGCATTGAATCTCCAGGCATACAATTTTGAGATTTTACACCATCTGGGATCAAAACATCAAATTGTGGATTGTCTTTCTCAGCTGCCAACGGTTGCTATCATGGCAGATATAGCTGGCATAATGTACAAGAAGATGATGACAAACAAATACCAGGATGAGCTGCTGCAGATGATCAAGGTATTATATGGACTCAGGTAGGGTACTTTCATATTTGAGGAGAAGACTATGTAAGCGGATTAGAGACTCTATGCTGAGTTTCCCTAAGCCTTCAGTAGACCTGCGAATTTAATGGATGCTAATCAGGCTGTAGGTCATGGAGTATTTTGGAAAACGAAAGTGTTTTTGTGACCCCAATACTACTGGGAGAGCATGCATTATGACGTATTGGAAACGGTTAGTTGTTGCCATCAGTGCCAAGTGGAAAAGCCATTCCACAAGAAGATCACATACCAGCTGGTTAAACCGCGGTTTGTCTAGCACAACATTTTCATTGATATAGTGGGGCCTTTACCAATTAGCGCTACTGATCCTAGTAATTAATCATTACCATTGATCATTTGACTCAATGGGTGGAGGTCAGGGCCATTAACGACTTGGGTGCAGTCACCAATGTTTTAAATTTATTGTGGGGAAGGCCGACCATGGGATGGAAACTTCAGAATATGACTCAGAAGAGAAAAAACTTAGTAACATGGAAGGCACACCAAAGAAGCGATGCTATCTCTTGTTGCCAGCGGGAACGCCACTTATGGGGAGGGGGAAGGAACGTGTGAAAGGGCCGTAGTCTCAATTGAGCACGTGTGGAGGAAGGGGTCTGATTTGATGAACCAGACTGGGAACCAGGAGGAGACCAGCTGTCAGCAACGCAGTGGGAGGTATCCAAACATCCACACTTGAAAGTAGTCCACCAAATGAGACCAGAATCTGTGGACAGCTTCAGGGAGGGTGGGGATGGATCCGGCGATGGCATCCAAGACAATCGTGTAGATAATCCACATGGCGATTGCAACCACCAAAGCACGGAGGGAGGGTGGAAGAGAGGAGGCCATTGATAGAGCAAACATATCTCTTGACAGACTGAAGGGATGCGTTTAATCCTGGCCCAGCAGACGTTGGACTTCGCGCCATATCACTTTAGAGGTAGGGCACTTCTTCAGGCGGTGGAACAGCGTTCCATACTGGCCACACATGACACAGGATGAGTGTAAAGCGTTAGAGCGCTCAGCTGTACGATACACCCGCCTCAGGCAGCGCCACACATGGGAGCGGACTTGAGGCTGCAACAGAGGATGGTGTACGTATTTCCAGATAGTTTTTTTTTCAATGGAGTAAGGGATGTACATCATGTCCAGGTAGTCCACCCTGGATAGGACATGGGGCCGAATGGGGATCACGCCATCATGGATGGGTAGCCCCTGTACCTCTTGTGTAACTGGGGAGAGGGGCGGCCATTTTGGGTTGTATGTCCGCTAATATGAATTCTCCACTCAGCGCTCCGCATGGAGAGTAGGATTCGTTTGTAGTGGCATTTTGGTCCCGTGAGGACCTGTAGCCGATGTGTGTGATGCGAGGTAATTCATCAGGGAGTGGGGGTTTGATGGATTGTTGAGGCCCAAGGCTTGGGAGAAGTTGGAGCGGGCTGCGCGGGACCAGTTTTGGGAGGGGAATTTAGGGGCGTTGACGGCCGCAATCCAGGTGCCTAGGATCTTGGCGGCATGGGCTTTGAAGTCAAGCAGGCCCATGCCACCATGATGATGAGGGCCAAGCATGACCTCTAGCCATACTGGTGGAGGGCGGCCTGACCTAAGCCAACCTTGTAGCAAAGCATACAGGGATTTGAAGAAGCTTGGGGAGAAGGCGATGGCGTGGTCTCCAAACCAGACTTTGGATAGGAGCATAGAGTTGGCTAAAACTACCCTGAATGTAAGGGAAGTAGGGTGGGCTCTGAGAGAGGAGATTCGCTTTGTTACATTGTCCAGAATACGGCACTCCATTACTGCTGACGCATATCCGCCTGCCTTCATCCACACGCCCAAATGGCGTACTGGTCCTATGGTAGGACGTGGTACAAAGGGGAGCACCAGTGGGGTGGTGTGTGTTGAGTTAGTATGGCGAGGACGTGGGCGAGCAGATGGGCCAAGTTTAGAACTAATTGCTGGGGTCCAGCAGTTCTGAAACCAACCAAGGAGGATGATTTCGATTTTGTAAGCGTTCAGTGCCGCGTTGCTTACCCGGGAATACTCCTGGATGAGAGCTTCAAGCGCGCGTGCATCTTGGTTATTAGGCACCCCAACCACACAATCATCTGCGAACGCCATTATCTTGACTGGAGCTTGGCCTGGAACATGGACCCCATTGAGTTGGGCATTCACATTTCGCAGTAGTGGGTCTAGGCTGAAGTTGTATAAGAGTGGGCTTAGGTGGTCCCCTTGGCGTAGGCCCCTTTGAGGGCGGACTACTTCCGTGAGGAAGCCAGGGTCACGCACTGCCATTGTTGCAGATTCCATAAGCAGCATTACCCAATTGATGAAGTGAGGGGGCAAGTGGAATCGGTTAAGGCAGGCCCCGAGGTATTCCCAGTTTTCTCTATCATAGGCCTTCTGTTGGTCCAAAAATACAAGTGCCCCAGAGGCTGTGGATTGACATACATTAGCCACAGAGTGCACGTTATCCCAAATCTATCTTCTAAGTATGAAACTGATTTGTTCTGGAGAGATGATGGAAGATGCTACAGTCCCTAAACGGTTAGCCATGATTTTTGTTAAAATTTTAGTGTCTGTGTTTGTTAGAGAAATGGGGCGCCAGTTGGCTAAGTCTAACTTATTCCCTTTCTTGAAGTTTGTGATGGTAAAGGCCTCATGTCCTCCTGGTAGGAGGCGCGTTTCCAACTGGCTTTGGTTAAGTGAGGCGAGCTGCAATGGGGATATATTTGAAGTACTTTTTGTAGAACTCGTATGGAATGCCATCTGGGCCTTGGCATTTTCAGTTTGGTGCACCGCGAATGGCTGTCCATAATTTGTTCGGAGTAATCAAATTCATTATTTCTGGGTTTCAGAAAATGGTGCAGATGTGGGCTTGGTCGAGAAATTCTGCCACTTCGGCTAGCTGAATTGGATTGAATTGGTACAACTCAGAGTAATACTTTTGTGTTTTGATTGCCACTTTAGCTGGCATATCCGCAATGGAATCATCTGATCTTCGCACCTGTGTGCAGGCCACACTCTGGCATGGTGCAAAATTTTTTTTAAAGGATGTGCGGTGCATTTGTCACCTTTTGTAATGCGTGTGGCCCTGTACTGAACACAAACCCGGTGTTTGTGTTGCCTTTTGAGTGCGTTGAGGTGGGTGGCTGCCTCCGCACACTTCCGGCCCCATGCAGAGCTGTATCCTGTAGCTGGGATGTTGGAATCCAGGTGTGCCAACTCTACCAGAGCGCGCGAAATGACCACTGATGTGGCTCGTGAGCATCTGGGGAGAGATGGCGAGAGTGGCGGATGGTGTCAACTTTGAAAGTTGCCCATGTGGAAATGGGGTCCGTGCAAAATGGTGCAACAAACTTTTTTGCCAAAGTTACCGCTTCCACCCATGTGGAAAATCCTGGCGACATGAGCTTGGAGGGGCAGATTTTGCACCAATGTGGGGCCTTAGCAGCTGTGACAGGTAGGTGGTAGGTTAGCGGGACCAGTAAATGGTTGGAGAATTCCATTTTTGTTGTATTGAAGTGGGAAATTTGGGGTTGGAATTTCGCCGGCGTTAGGATAAGGTCAATGTGGGTCATGGACCTTAGTTGGCCGTCGTGGACGTGGGGACGCGTCATGTTTTTGAGCAGCGGGGGATGTTGCAGCAGTGCATCCATTAACCCGAGGGTGGCCTTTAGAACGCGCAGTTCTATGTGACCCTGGGGGGCGTGGGGTGAGGAAGGCCACCAGTCCGTTGGTGTGTTTAGCCAACAGTTCATGTCGCTGACTAGAAAGAGTCTGGGGGTAGCGGGAGGGATTTAACCAATGAGAAAAATTGGCAACGCTCATGTGCACCATTTGGGGCATAAATGTTGATGATTGCATGCGCTACGGCAGCCCATGAGAAAGTGACAACAAGCACTCGGCCATTTAGGAATGTTTCTGAGGAAAAAAATTTGAAAAAATAGTTTTTCCAAATTAGCACCACACAGTGCTTTGACCAAAAGGGTAGGGATGGGAGGAGCATTGTGTTCCAAGTTTCTCAGAACCTCGTGGACAGTGGGACTCCTGGATGGCCAGGATATCCACAGGTAAATTGTGTTGTAAAAAACTCAGTTTCCTAGCCCAGGACGGAGAGGCCTTGAGTCCGGCGATACTTAACATCCCTAAAGTAAAGTTTACCACATCGCACCTTAGGTGTGAGGGGGTGGACACCCGGGCCCACCAGCCTCCTCTAGATCCCCACAGGCCTTCACAGCGGTACAGGTGTTAGCAGCAACACTATTGGGGTTTTTGTCAATTTTTGTGGAAAGAGTTGCATTGGCTTTAGCCTTCACTTTTTATTTTCCCGACGTCGGACAAATTTTTTGATGTGTGGATAGAATTGGTGCACTGTTGAGTGGGTCAAAATTTTTTTTTCAAAGGGGATAGGCCCCAGTCAGTTTCAACTGGAGCTTGGGTGCAATGATTGGGTGAGATCAAATCTCCCATCAGATCCTCAGATTAAGTGGCCCACTTGGCATAGGCTTCCCAATCCGATTGGTTGATGGATTCCTGAGTTGCTACCGCTGTGAAGGTTTCCATGTCCTCCTGGTGTTGTGAGTGTGGGATAGCGGTGGTGGCCTTGGCCGCTTCCTTGGCCGCGGCCCTGTGGGCCTTCTTGGCCCTCTTCCACTCTTGTGGGGAGATAGGCTTTACCAGTAGGTAGCAGCCTTGTGCTCCCCATGGGAAAGCCTCCTTGGTGCTTGCGGTTGGTTCATAGTGCGCCTCTCCACTGGCCATGGCCGCCAAGGGGTGCTCTTGGAATGTGACGCCCTCCTTGATGGGGCAAGTGTGCGCCTTATGGCCAAACGCGTCACAGTGGGCTCAAATGGGGGCGCGCTGTCCCCGGTCACCCAGAATGGGTGGGTGGTATGCCCTGCAATATCAATAAAAGTGGATTGCAGGATCTGGGTTTGGTCCTTCGCGATCTCCTCGGTTGGGATCATGACTGCAATGGATTTGCTGGTGCACAGGTGTGGCATCAGCGTGAAGCGTTGAATTTCAAAAGATTGTATTTCGCCATATACAGTGAGACCATCTTTCAGTGTGTTGCAAAATGTCACGTTTTACCATAGTGGGCAAAAATTTCAACTGTGAGGAAAATTTGGTTTGATTTTGTCCATCTGGTGCATTTGGTTTTGACAACCCATTGCCCTTCGGGGAGGCTGACCACTATGTGCACTGCCACAGCCTCATCTGCTGCCTTTTTGCTTTCGAAACCTAGGTCCAGCCAACTGCGTGACATGGAGTGAGGTGCGACGTACACCACATTCAGGAAAATTGTGTGCACATCTTTGCAAATTTTTGTTATAAGGCCATTTGTTGGATGTCCAGATACACGCGTACTCCGAATTCCACTGACAAAAGTGGCTGGGATTGTGGCGTGTTGATGTACTGGTTGCATCATGCTTGCCATGTGAGTATCTCTGAGGAAATAGTGACCGCCAGTTTTTTAAAATTTTTGTCTATTCCTCCGGTTTCTCTGGGGCGTTTTTTAAATGTTGGAGGCTGCGGGCCTTCCACCTGTTCCTCTTACCTTACTTGCCCAACTGCTCCCTGACATGGGCGCAGACTAATCTCCTCTGTGAGATGATCAAACTAGATTCAGTCTTGAATTGAATAGGTTGCAAAAGTGATTGCAACGAGAAAGAAAAGTCTGCAGTCACCACTGTTAAGCTTATTATGGGTTGTGATATACAGCAACACAGATGCCTGAAGTTTATTCTAATGGATAATGGAACCAAAATCACTTTGCACATCCTGCCAAAGTTGAATAAGTTGATGGTAATCCATGGGGTTTTGACCACCCCTATCATCCAAAATCAAATGAAATGGTGGAGCGGGTCAATGGAACATAGTAAGCATAATCCATAAATTGGTAAAGGATTGGCCCTAAGAATGGATTGCCCTTCTACCTACAGCTGTGTTCACATATAATATAAGCTATCATTCTTTCATTGGTAGGAGCCCTTTCCAACTGCTGTATGGTCGACATCCAGCTCTGCCCTCCTTTCTTTACTCATGCGTAGAGGATACTGGTGGGGTGGACCCTCAGCAATATTTGGTGACCCTTACGGATACATTGATCAAGCTGCAAATGGAAGCCTACTCCACAAGTCTGCTATTAAAACTTGTGATCAAGCAGCCAATCAGAAGTGACGGAGTGGAATTCTATTGTTTGCCGTTGAAGACCATTTCTTATTCCATGACCAGCATGGACTTGGGCAAAATAAACAAGCTCTCCAACATCTGGGCTATGCCATTCAAGATAATTTGAGAAGATGGCATGGATGTCTACATTATTAAGGAACCTGCGGGGGTTGGATTATCAACTGAGTTCATGCAAAGTTTCTATGAGCATAAAAATATTAAGAGCCTATCATCCAGTCAAAGGGGGTAATGTCAGGAAGTTGATATGACTAGATGATATGCTACCTATATTGGCAGATCAGAGTATGAATTGAGATGAGTCTTGAGATTGATGGGGAAGGTATATGAATAATTATTGATTAAAATGTCAATCATTTGGCAAATCAAGGGGAATAATGCCAAGACTTAATATAAATAAGATCTTCTAGAAAAGGGAAGATTAATAGGAGACTACCAAGCTGAGGATGCATCTGTCTGGGGAACTGGGATTAAAAATTCATATGGAAGATTAAAGAGGAGGTCTTCTCCCAGTGATTAAATGATTGCAGTAAATTCTGCGATTAAAATAAGGTTAATAAAGGTTGAAATAATGGGGCGATTGCTCCATATATAGCTTATAAGTTTTTATAAAATTTGGCGTTCTTCATATCATCCGATTTGGTTGATCAGTAGCTAATACCTTTTGAAAACAGGCTCAGCAGAATCAAGCCTATATGCCAAGAACCAATACCTGAGTAATTTGATATACATAGATTATCATCATAGAAAGCAATTCGCTATAGGCTGACACCACTTTTCTGTATAAACTGAAAGCTTCTTCTAGATTTTTCTATCTAAGTGATTGAAGATCTCACATTAAGAGCAAGAGTCACATGGATTGAGTTTCAGGTTTCACCAATTGGCATAGATATGAGGTCGCAATCCTTTACTAAATGAGGCATGACAATCTTAAGTTTGTGAGGTTCCATGATAGCTTCCTCGATGTTGAAGATCAATTTATAAAGCTTTATTCTTCTTAGAAGTAAAGCACTGGATGTCAGTTATAAGAAAAAATGGATACTTCTGCAGCTATTACATCATCCATGGTGAACTGGCCATAGAAGGCTAATGTTTGGCCTTATAATAAATGGTTAGCGAAGTCTGTATAGAACTCTCAATTTTTTGGATTATTTGAATGAAAGCTTGTTTCTGATTAACAGGGTCAAGTTACTACCAATTTCTTTAACTAGGCTACCTTCATATTATACAAGAAGTACATTGCTTGAAGTAAGTCAAAATTTATTTCCCAAGCACTACTGTCAAGCTTTGTTTGGATGTTATATACTTTCTGTTTGTCAGGTCTAGCTCCATGACCTCTTTGTACATAAATAGGAAGGTCTGTTTATCCTCCATACCAGGAATATGCTTATCTTTAAATTTTTAAAAATTCAACTTAAATTTGGGGAAGGCTGACCAGGTGATGAACAAACCTATATATATTAAATGAACTAATATCAGCAGAAGGCACCCCGAGAAGCTAACGCTATCTTTGTTTCCAGCGGGAACGCCGAGTAAAAGAAGGGGGTATTGTGAGTAGAGGCTAACTACACTATCGAGCATCCATGAAGGAAAGTGTCTGAAGTGATAAATTAAACTGGAAACCAGTACAGACCAACTGATGTGGACAGGATGGTAGGTACTCAAAAAGCCATACTTGAAAGTGGTCCATGAGGTGCAACTAGAATCGTCATACAACTTCTTGGAGGGTAGGAGTAAAGCCTGAGATGGCATCCAAGACAACCATGTAGATAGTTTACATTGCATTTGCAACCACTAAACCTTGGAGGGCTTACTGTATTGGAAAGTTTAAGGACAAGACGAAGCTGTCCTTTGATAAGATGAAGGGTTGTGTTTGCACCTGGCAAAAGAGTTATTGAATCTAACGCCATATCACTTTTGATGAAGGGCACTCTTTGAGGCGGTGAACCAAAGTCCCATATTGGTCACACACAACAAACGATGAGTGTTTGCATTGGAGCGCTCAACAGTACGGTATGATCATTTCAGACAGCGCCACACATTGAGAAAAACATGCAGCTGCAAAAGGGGGTGATGGGCGTACTTCCAGATGGCTTTCTGGATTTCTGGGGTGTAGGGAATGTCTAACATGTCCAGATAATTTACCCTACCCATGATCGGGTACCTCTTTGGTATAAAACCGTTTATAAAAGCTTGACCTTGCACTACCTGTGTGAAGCGGGGAGTGGGGCAACCCCTCTTGGCGGTGTGCCCACTGATGCAAAATTCTCCACTCAGTGCTTTACATGGAGAGGAGAATTCGTTTGAAGTGGGGCAACGTCCCATGTGAGCCTACAGCAGAGGGATGTGAGGCAAATATTTCAACAGATATTAGGGCTAGGTAGGATTTCTGAGACCCAGGGCTTGGGTGGAATTGGAGCGGGCCGCGCAAGACCAGTGCTGGGTTGGGAACGTGGGGTTGGTGAATGCAGAGATCCAGTTGCCAAGTATTTTTGGCAGCATGGGCCTCAAAATTGAGCAGGCCCATATCACAACTATGGCGAGGACCAAACAAGTCACCCAGGAGTACTGACGTTGGGCGGCCTAACCACAGCCACCCTTGCTGGAGGGATATAACGATGTTAAGAAAGATGGGGAAAAGGCGATAGCATGAGCCACAAGCCAAACTTTAGTTAGGAGCATAGAGTTGGACAACACCATCACGCCTTTGAGGGAAGTTTAGTGGGATCTGAGGGAAGCTATGCGTTTTTTGACATTGTTCAGGATGTGGTGCTCCATCACCATGAGGTATACCCTCCCGCCTCCAGACACACTTACAAATGGCGTACCAGACCAGCAGTGGGCCTTGGCACAAAAGGGAGCACAAGAGGGGTGGATTGGGGTAGGCGGGGCAAGCTTACCATGAGCTAGCTGCTGAAGCAGGTAGAAAGCAGGGCTCTGGTACCAGCGGGCTTGGAACTTACAAAGGAGAATGATTTCAGTTTTTGGAGGCGTTAAGTGCTTCGTTACATACCCTGGAGTAAACCTTTATAGTATCTTCAAGCGCGCGTGCATATTGTTTGTTAGACACTCCAACCATACAATCATCAGAACGCCAACATCTTAAATGTTGCTTGGCCTAGCACATGGACACCAGCAAGGTGGACATTCACATTTGTAATATTGGACTAAGGCTGAAGCTATATAAGAGTGTAAACAAAGAATTTAATTGTTGGAGGCCCCTTTGAGGTGAACTACATCAGTTAGGAAGCCAGGGCCACGCACAGCCATTATGGAGGATTCTGTAAGCAACATCACCCAATTAATGAACCAATGGGGGAGGTGGAACTTGTAGAGGTAGACTTTGAGGTAATCCCAGTTGACTCTATCATAAGCCTTCTGCTGGTCTAAAAATCAAGTGCTCCAGTAGCCGTGGATTGGCAGACGTAGACTAAAGTATGTATGTTGTCTCAAATAGACCTCATGGGAATAAAATATATTGCTCATGGAAAATGAGATCATAGGCAGCTTCCCCTAGGAGGTTAGCAACAATTTTTGTAAATAATTTAGTATCTGTAATATTAAGCGAAATGGTTAGCCAGTTGGCCAAGTCCTGCTTACCCTCTTTCTTAAATAGCTTTTGTGAAAGCCTCTTGGCCCTAGAAAAAAGGGCGCGTTTCAAGATACTGATTAAAAAATGGCAAGCAGCAAAGAGGAGACATAATTAAAAGATTTCTTATAGTTCTCATAAGGAATCCTGTCTGGACCTGGGTATTTCCTGTATGGTGCACCACAAATGTGGACCAGAGTTCGTCCTGAGAAAATAAACTCATCAAATCTGGATAATGGGAAATAGTGAGGATATATTTACTTAAAAGAAAATTAGCAACTTTGGCCAGTTTGACTGGATCAGAGTAATAGAAATTGGAGTTATAATTTCAAACTCCAATTGCTACTTTGGCCGTAGTATCTTCAAAGGGGTGGTCAGGCCGCCTCACCTGTGTGAAGGTTAAGCTCTGTCATGGTGCAAAGATTTAACAAAAAAATAAGTGATGCAAGTATCCCTCGCCATTATTTTTTTGCCTTATACTGCACACAAACATGATGTTTGTGTTGCCTTACCAGTGCGTTGAGGCGAATAACACCTCTTCTCACTTGTGACCCCAAGCAAGGCTGTAGCCTGCAGCAGGGACGTTAGATTCCAGGTGGTCCACTTCTGCAAGCGTGTGAAAAATGACTACAGAGGCAGCCTGAGAGCGACGCAATGAGATGTGCATGCATGGAGGATGGTGTTTGATTTTGAAATTTGATCAGTTGATAGTGGGTCTACACAGAATGGTGTAGTAAACTCCAGTGCAAATGTTTTGGCGTCCACCATGAGGAAAACCTGGGTGACGTGATCTCAGTGGGAAGAGTTTGAACCATTTCTGAGCCTGTGCCGCTGGTTGCAATAAAGAAAGAAATTTGACATCAACCTGCAGTCAGATAAATTGAGTTTCTTTGTCTTAAAGTGTGCAACCTGAGACAAAAAATTCAACGGGGCAATAATAAGGTCTATGTGGGACATTGACCTCAGATGACTGTTGAGCACATGGGGACGAGACATGGGTAGTAGCGGTGATTTGTTAGGTAAGGTATCAATCAGCCCCAAAGTGGCTTTTAGTACATGGAGTTCTATAAGCCCCTGCAAGGGGGGCAGGCACTAAAGGCCAGCAATCAGTGGCCGGGCTGGCCCAGCAGTTCATATCATCCACAACAAAATAAGTCAGGGGGAAGCGGGTGGAAATTAATGACTGAGAAGAATTCTGACAAGCACATGTACATGTTGGGGCATACACATATAACGACATCATGCACTTCGTTGTCCCACAAAAAGGACACTACAAATACACAGCCATTGAGTTACAAATTTAAAAAAATAAATATAAGATTTTGGGTTGCTAATATAAGAACCCCACAGTGCAACGACCAAAAGATAAGGGAAGGGAGGAGCATGAATGCCCAAGCGTCCTCAGCACTGTATGGACAGTGGGTTTCCTTAATGGCCAGGATGTCCATAGGTAAATTATCTTTTAAAATCTCAGCTTCCTAGCCCAGGACGGCGAGGCCTTGAGTTCAGCCTTGTTCAAAGTCCCTATTGTGAAGGATCCCCCGTTGCACCTTAGGTGTAAGGGGAAAGGCCCCCTTGGCCTCCCTTTACCACTCTCTCAGCAGCAGCAGTAGACTGAATATATTGTTTCTTTTCAACGTATGTGTCCTTAAGGGACTCCATAGCTTTGGATGAAGGTATGGTTTTGTTGTTCTTTTTTGTTGATTTGGGACAAAGTTTCACATTTCTGCTCTCCTGCAGTGCATTATTGCAGGTTGGCAAAAATTCAGGAAGAAAATTGATGGAAGAATCGGTCTTGGTCAAGGCTTGGTAACATTGGTTGGGTGTAACTGACTCATCCATTGGGTCATCAGGCTGGTTGGCCCAATCTTATTGGTGGTCAGATTCACAAGCCACTTCTGCAGCAAATGAATCGATGTCCTCTTGGAGCTGGGCAGGTGAGATCATGGACGCAGACGTGGCCGCCACCTTGGCCGCTTCCCTGTTGGATTGCTTGGCCTTCTTATGCTCCTGCGAGGACACAGGATTGACCTGAATGTAGCACCCCTGCACACCCCATGTGAAGGCGACATCAGTGTCTATAGCCAACTTTAATAGTGTATGCAAAGCTCATTGCTTCTGGTATTATTTCTGTTTGTGCAATGATCTCCTTGGCAGGGCAGGTGTAGCCTTGTGGCCAAAAGTGCGGCAAAAGGCGCAGATACAGGTTGCACTACTCACAATGACATGGAAAAGGTGAAATTCATGTCTTTCAACTAACACAAAAGCGGTGTGAAGGATTTGGGTAAAATCTTCTGAAACCCTTGCGGACAGGGTGAGTACAGCATTCGCTTTGTCTGTGCACAGGTCTGGCATGAGAGTAAAGTGCTGCATCTTGAAGTATTGGATTTCCCCATATGCTTTAATCCCAGCCATTAGGTGGTGCTCCAGCACAGTGCACTTATTTTTATAAGGAAGTTGAATGTAACAAAGATTTGATTTGATTAGATCCAACAAGTGCACTTTGTCTCAAACACCCATTGACCATCCAGGAGGTCCACCACCACACGCACTTTTGCGGCTTTATCCGCTGCTTGTTTGTTTTAAAACACAAGATCCTACCAACCTCAGGGCATGGAGGTCGGTGCAAAATATACTGCATATGGAAAATGATTGTGCACATCTCCACAAAACTTTTCCCAAAGCGCCGTTTAATTGGATATCCAGGAATACTTGAACCCCATGCTCCACTGATGACAGAAACTGGGAATGTGAAGTATTGATGAACTGGTTACATTTCTCTTTCTCTGGCCAAAATCTCTGAGGAAGTACTAACTACCGGGTTTTTAGTATTTTTATCAAGGCTGCTGGTGTCACCAAAAAGTTTACAAAATTTGTAAAGCGTAAGGCCCGCGCCTGTGCCTTTACTTTGCTCGCCCAAGTGTTACCTAACATTAGGTGCACACTAATCTTCTCAAAGAGACTATAAAATTTATCTAGACTTGAACATATATGTTGCAAAAGTATTTGCAATGAGAGAGAAGCTTAACGTATTTATCTCTAAAGTAAGGCTTAAACGATTTAACAGGCTTGGAGAATACATAAATAGCTCATATTAAAGGTCTCCCAGTTTCTTAAGAGTTCAGTTTTAAGAAGGTCAGTCATTCAGGTTCAATCTATTTTTTTGTGAAGAAATTGTGATCCTTTTGCATATTTCACCTGAGTTGTTCAGATGAGAAGTGGCAGACTTAGATATAATTGGCTGGTGATCTCAGTGATTTATAGTATTATGATCAGATAGTTTCCAAAATATATCTCCTGATGAGCTTCCATTATTCAGAAAAGAAAAGGTAGTTGATTATTATTTGCACCAAAAGTAGATTGATGGCCTAGTTGTCTAGTGGTCTAACATAAACACGTTTGCTATATGGTGAGAATCTTGTCATAAAGAGCAGTCACGGTTATATATCCCAAAAGATAATTCCTTCAATGTCCAAGCAAACTCCCACGAGCCAAATCCTCAATTTTCCTTCCAAGATTTGATTCTGTATCATGTTCATAGTATCAGGCTGACTCAATGTGTGGATGGTACCCAGGAAGTCCTGAGGGTCCTACTAGGCATTAACCCTTTGAAAGCAGAGAGATCAGGGGGTCCTTCTCAGATGCGCTCCTCAGAAGTAGGTTGCTACTAGCTCTTTCATTAACCTGCGAAATCAATCAGGTTAAACCTCCAAATTGAGACCCATAGATATACTATTTTTCGTTCAATTTAGCTAATAATTTGGCCAAATCTTTTTAAATATCATCCATGTAGGGATTCTGAGGCAGCAGCAATCTGTTAAATTATTAATGTAACCTTAACCATTAACTCCATTATAAATATGAAAATTTTGATTTTGCAACTTATTGTTTCCTCTTTGAGGTATAGAATAGCTTCTCAGTTATATAGAACAAAAATTTAAGAAGGATCATATTTTACATCGATGAATCCCCCCCTTGGGTTGGGACCATCTAGTACTAAAAAAAAGAAGGATCATATTTAAAAGGAGTTAGAGATTAAGCTTCTAAATATAACTGATTATAATTGGATCGCCATACGATGAATCCTAAAAGCTTAATTTAAGGTTGGTGAGCAATATGAACAAACAAGTAGATTATTTTTGGTTTGAACACCCCCACTGTTGTACTTTGGAAGGCGGCAGTAGTGTATAAGTGCATTAATTCATCTGCAACTTTGGTTGAAAGTCTTTGATAAGATCATCCTAAACCTTATGGAGTTCCATAAAGTAATGTTTCCATAGTATTAAATACTTTGGCTTATCACATCTGATTGGTTGTGTCATCAGGGGCTAAAAAATTAAGTGTCATTTGAACTAAAAAGTATAAA
>JAKSZP010016476.1:0-38583 GCA_022478985.1 Massospora cicadina | reverse complement strand
AAATTCTAGGGTACAGAGTCTAGTACGTAGTGTATCCTCATTCCTCAACAGGAGTTCATATGAATCCTCTCCATGATACACCTCCATATCCGCATCATCATCAATTTTTTAGGTGAACTATTGTGATCATCGCTAGGGAATGATGGTGCCACCCCTGTAGTGAACACAAAAGTCAGCGTGCCAATCTTGGCTTACACAACATTAAAGGCCAACTCGCTGCTCAGGGGGTCTACTCTGTGCAGATTAAGCACCAGAAAAACTTTTCTAACATCACAATTGCTATTACTGAGTAAATCCTTCCTTTTATGATATCCCTTGCACATTATTCACTTGATTAAATTGTCCGCGCCCAATGCAAGCTTCTTGAAACTCTTAGATATTATCATCATGCATTGGCCCTCAAAACTCAAAGGGAACCTTTCCAACCTTCCCTTGGCGTTATCAGCAAAAAGGTATATGCAAAAGAGTGCCTTCTTTCAGATGAACAAGTCTCATATTGATTACTGGATACACAGTATTTGGTTAATTCCAGAAAGGTTACTGGAGATTTCTACACAATTTACAACTAAAGTGTAAACAAAAGGATAAAATTGATTATGTAGAAAAAGTTTTAACAAAAATATAGAATGTGAAGCATTATATACTTTCTGAAATACAAGATATAAAATAATTGATATCATGAATAAAAAATGGGAATTTTTTGTCTTAATATGAAGATTATACAAGATCCTTTAGTCAGATGTCTTATGACTGCTGCTTTTGGTAGATTCATCCATTTGAGCCAGTTCTTGTAGCTATGAACTCCATCTTGCAGTGGTTACCCTGAATCTAGATGTTTAAGGCCGTTGTAATGGTCCCAGATTCTGGGTGTGCGACCATTGTACCTTCTTTTGATATTATCTGAGCCAAATTTAGTAAATGTGTTTTAATATATGGTTCAAGCAATGGTACTCCTACAATGCACCTTGATTCATGGCTTCAAGTGACTTTCATAATTGGATATTTGCATGATTTGGTAATGTTCATCTTTGAACCTTAGATGATTTCATTTGCATAATTAAGTTTCCTCGTCATTTCATCACCAGTGGAATGAAAATTATCTTGGACTCCTTAAAGGTATATAAGGGTGTCATTTTTTATATGGAACTTTGGCATTGACGTCATTCTCATAAATTAAATCTTCTGAATTGGCAAAGAAAACCTATTTTGTATGACGTCATAGCATGCATGTTGAAAATATAGCTCTTATATCATCCTGAGCAGAATAAAAAATTTTGGCTCACCCTCACCTATAAAAGGGCCTTGATCGCTCCCATCTGCATTGAGCTGGTCTGCAGTACCTCCACAGGTTGGGAGGTTGTTTGCATTCATTTCACTGGTGAGGAATGGCTAATTGCACCAGTTGCGGCCTCATCAACAACACCCTTGTTCCCAGTTAGGCTTAGAGGAAGCCGTGGATCAATTGATATAGCTGAACAGGGGTAAAGTTATCAAGAGCTGATGTGGCTGAGGTAGCACCAGTAGAAGATGAAGGATCATTTCTCAGAACAGCTGCTGGTGTAGCCTAAGCTGTGGATAATGGAGCGTTGTTAATCTTATTTACCTGGTTTGGAAATGCCATTGAAAATTGTAGGCTACTTGGATGCAAATGGGCGCCTCGTCGCCTTTGATTTCAGACTAAGCTGGCTCAGTATATAACCTAAATAACCATCTCAATAAGTGGCGAACATTAGCATTAGCCTTACTACAATTACACGAGCAATCTTTATTTATCTAGAGGACTTGGCTCAAGCATTAGTAAACTGGTTATGTTCTTTCACAAGCTTGTTCATAGCCTGCTCAATTCTTGGGTTAATCAATGAAGGCTAGAACACAATTATTTTATCAAGTCCTTGAAATTGGACTATATTTTTCAGAAATTTTAATATTCAAGTAGAGGTCAGAGAGAGAAAACTGATCCCTTCATATAGTAAAAAAAGCTTTCCAGGCGGCCACAGTTATCTTTAGAATTTTCTTGTGTGTGATGCACAGTATAGCCAAAAATTGCTGAGCCTCTGGTTCATCCTTTTCAGCGCATGGGTTAACGTTATATTAGTTAGAATTGTTATACTGAGTTTTCAAAAGGTACCCTCTTATTGAGCAGCAAAATTTTGCAATTGGCGCTTCAGCATCAATTTTACTTAGCACAGGTAAGTTTTCGCTAAGTAGGCATTCTGTATGATGAAAGATACATGGGAAAAGAGGTACTAATACCAAAGTAGTAACAATAAGGTTTTAAAAAATAAAAAGTACGCATGCCATAGCACTTGTACTGGTATTAGTGGAAGGGCTCACAGGTGGTTTTCTTTTTTTGTGCTGGCTTAAGCAGAAACTAATAAAAATCAGCAGGATCCCCTTTCATAATCCAAACTCCTTTTTTATAAACATATTTAAACCAAGGTTTTTATTGATACCAAATACTTGATATTAAACTACTCTTAGAACATTGGTCATTTGCATGATTTTTATGTTAGGCAGGAAATATCTAAATCAATTAGTAAAAATTTTACATTAACATGGGGCTAAGGATGAATATAAAATTTATCTGAGGCAAGCTGAACAGGGGTGGTTATAAAAAATGAATAAAAAAGAAACTTAAAAAATTTCTTTCAGCTCAACACCACTTTTAAGAAAAGTAAAATATAAAATAGGATAAACATCTTTGAGGAATTAAAAATCCATTCAACCCTAATATCCTTGGTGTAATGGATGACTATCTACCACAACAGCCTAAATGCGGCATAATGTCTTCTGTTATGACAGCTTAAACTTGAAAGATGCTTCAGTGAAGCTGACAAAACAAAAAGCCAGAGTTAGGACGGAAATTTGAGTTTATTATTGTAAAATACTAATGTAAGGTGAGCAAAAACCAACTCAGAATTTTATAATGGAGTACCTTTGAAATTCAGTAAAGATTTTATAACAGATGTTTGAGATTAGTGCAGAAACTAGGTAAAAAAACACATTAAAGGGCCAGCGGAACATGGCTGCACCATTAGATCTAAACTTTTAGATTTGATAGCTAATCAATATGCAGCTGAGGGATCTGGTTCATACATTGGAGGGGAGTTATGATGAGCTCTGAAAGGTAAGTGCTCAATATTTTAATTTACATTTTTTTAAAAACAAAAATTCCATGAAATACTTAAGCTAAATTGTGACATCAATCCCTTGTAAGATGGATGCATTAGCGGGTGACAGCAGTGGTGAGGAGAGAGGTGAGTTGCAAGCACTGTAAGCATGGTCGCGATAGGACTCACAGATGGCGCTTTTGATGTACACAGAAAACATGATTAATACTCTAGGCATTTTGAACACTGGTGTGGCTTTCTCACAGGAGATGGTATCTGAGACATGGGACAATGCTCCTGTCTTTGCTCAAAGGCGTGGAAGGCACTAGTTTAGTGAAAAAACATGGAACAAAACAGAAACACACATATCACGGATAACTGAATTTGTGGAAGGAATTATGTGTTAATGCAGTGTTCTGAGGGAATGACTAGACGTGGGAGCATGGAGCATTTTGGTGGCTGACAAATATGTGACATTGGCATATTGGAAAAAATAATCTTTAAATAATGTATCTTATACTCCGCCAAAATAGGCTCAAATGCGGAGGAAAGCCATCTGTTACAACGGCCTAAACTTGTGTGGGCTTTAGCAAAGCCAGAAAAACAAAAATCAAGAGTTAGGACCAAAAATTTGAGTTATATCACTGAAAAAATACTCATGTGAGGCAAGCAAAAATCCAACTGAGAATTTCAAGATTGGCTACTTTAATAATTCAAGGAAGCAATTATACTTGACGTCAGAAAAGTAGCGCAGAAAATTATGAAGGAAACATACCAAAGGGTGAGCGGCACTTGGCTACACCAACAGATCTAAACTTTTAGATCTAATTAACTTGTTTATGTGCAACTGAGAATTCAGCATTGCACATCAAAATGAGTTTTATGCTGATCTCTTAAAGGTAAGTGCTAAATGTTCAAGTTTGCATTATCTAAAAAAAGCAGAATACCTCTGTCATAAATCAACCAACATACAAAGTTGAATTGAACAAGATCAAAATTAATCTCCCCCCAACTTTTCTTTCTCGTTGCAAACACTTTTGCAACCTATTCAATTCAAGACTAAATCTAGTTTGATAATCTCATAGAGGAGATTAGTCTGCGCCCATGTCTGGGAGCAGTTGGGCAAGCAAGGCAAGAGGAGCAGGCGGAAGGCCCGCGGCCTCTAACATTCAAAAACGCCCCGGAGAATCTGGCGGATTAGAAAAAAATCTAAAAAAACCAGCGGTCACAATTTCCCCGGAGATACTCGCGTGGCAAGCATGATGCAACCAGTACATCAACACGCCACACTCCCAGCCACTTTCGTCGGTGGAATTTGGAGTCTGTGTGTATCTGGACATCCAAAAAATGGCCTTATGGGAAAAATTTTGTGAAGATGTACACAAAATTTTCCCAACCGCGGTGTATGTTGCACCTCTTTCCATGTCATGCGGTTGGCTGGACCTAGGTTTTGAAAGCAAAATAGCAGCAGATGAGGCTGCAGCGGTGCGCATAGTGGTCAACCTCCCCGAAGGGCAACGGGTCATCAAAACTAAATGCACCAGATGGACAAAATCAAACCAAATTTTCCTCACGTTTGACTTTTTGCCTACTACGGTAAAACGTTACATTTTGGAGCAACACCTGAAAGATGGTCTCACCATATATGGCGAAATACAATCTTTTGAAAATGCAACGTTTCACGCTGATGCCACACCTGTGCACTGGCAAAGCCATCGCAGTTCTGACCCCAACTGAGGAGATCGCAAAGGACCTAACCCAGATCCCGCACTCCACCTTTATTGACATCGCAGGGCATACCACCCACCCATTCCAGGTAACCGTGGATAGTGCGCCCCCCATTTTCACCCACTGTGATGCGTTCAGCCATAAGGCGCACGCATGCCCCATCAAGGAGGGCGTCACATTCCAAGAGCACCCCTCAGCGGCCATGGCCAGCGGAGAGGCGCACTACGAACCAACTGCAAGCACTAAGGAGGCTTTCCCATGGGGAGCACAAGGCTACTACCTATTGGTAAAGCCCATCTCCCCGCAGGAGCAGAAGAAGGCCAAGCAGGCCCATAGGGCCGCAGCCAAGGAGTGGCCAAGGCCACCACCACCATAACACACTCACAATGCTAGGAGGACATGGAGACCTTCGCGGCAGAAGCAACTCAGGAATCCATCACCCAATCAGATTTTGAGGCCCATGCCGAGTGGGCCACTCAATCTGAGGATCCAATGGGAGATTTGATCTCGCCCAATCGCTGCACCCAAGCTCTGGTCAAACTGACTTGGGACCTATCCCAAACAAAAAAACTTTTTGCCCCACTCAACGGTGCACCAAACTTATCTGCACCGCAAAAAATTTGTCCGACGTCAGGAAAACAGAAAGTGAAGGCCAAAGCCAACGCGACTCTTTCTGCAAAAATTAACAAGAACCCCAATAGCATTGCTGCTAACACCCGCGCTGCTGTGAAAGCCTGTGGGGACCTGGAAGAGGCAGGTGGGCAGGGGCCCACCCCTTGCACCTAAGGTGCGATGGGAGAAACCTTCACTATAGGGACGCTGAATATCGCTGGACTCAAGGCCTCCCTGTCCTGGGCTAGGAAACTGAGTTTTTTAAAAAACAATTTACCCGTGGATATCCTGGCCATCCAGGAGTCCCACTGTCCATGAGGTTCTGAGGAAGCTTGGAAAACAATGCTCCTACCATCCCTATCCTTTTGGTCAAAGCACTGTGGGGTGTTAATTTGGAAAAACAATTTTTTCAAATTCACATCCTCAGAAACATTACTAAATGGCTGAGTGCTCGTTGTCACCTTCTCGTGGGCTGACGTTGCACACACAATTGTCAACATTTACGCCCCAAACGGTGCACACGAGCGTCAGGAATTTTTCTCATCAGTCAAATCCCTCCCGCTACCCCCCAATTATTTCCTAGTTGGCGACATGAACTGTTGGCTAACCTCACCAATGGACTGGTCGCCACCCTCACCCCATGCCCCACAGGGTCACATAGAACTACGCGTTCTAAAAGCCACCCTTAGGTTAATGGATGTGCTGCCGCGATATGCCCCACTGCTCAAAAACATGACGCGTCCCCACGTCCACAACGGCCAATTAAGGTCCATGACCTGCATCGACCTTATTCTAATGCTGGCGAAATTCCAACCCCACATCTCCAACTCAAAACAACAAAAATGGAATTCTCCGACCACTGACTTGTCTCAATAACATACCACTTACCCATCACAGTTGCAAAGGCCCCACATTAGTGCAAAATCCGCCCCCTGAGCTCACGTCGCCAGGATTTTCCACGTGGGTGGAAGAGGCAACTTTGGCGAAATCATTTGTTGCACCGTTTTGCGCAGACCCCATTCTACATGGGCAACTTTATAAAGAAGACACCATCCGCCACTATTGCCATCTCTCCTCCAGACGCTCACGAGCCACATCGGCGGTTATATCGCGTGTGCTGGCGGAATTGGCCCACTTGGAGTCCAACATTCCAGCCACAGGATATAGCCCTGCATGGGGCCGGAAGTGGGCAGAGGCAGCTGCCCACCTCAACGCACTTGAAAGGCAACACAAACATTGGGTTTGTGTCCAATACAGGGCCACACGCATCACTAAAGGTGACAAGTGCACCGCATACTTCTTTAAAAAAATTTCGCACCACGCCAGAGCTTGGCCTGCACACAGGTGCAAAGATCTGATAATTCCATTGCGGACACACCAGCTGAAGTGGCAATCAAAATGCAAAGATATTACTCCGAGTTATACTGAGCTGAACCAATTCAGCTGGCTGAAATGGCAGAATTTCTTGACTGAGCTCATATCCACACTATTTTCTGATACCCAGAAATAATGAATTTAATTACTCTGAACGAATTATGGATAGCCATTCGCGGTGCACCAAACCAAAAATGCCCAGGCACAGATGGCATTCCATATGAGTTCTACAAAAATATTTTAAATATATATCCCCATTGCTGCTAGCCTCACACAACCAAAGCCTGTTGGAAACGCACCTCCTACCAGGAGGACATGAGGCCTTTACTGTCACACTCTTCAAGAAAGAGGATAGGCTTGACTTAGCCAACTGGCGCCCCATTTCTCTAACAAACACAGACACCAAAAATTTTAACCAAAATCATGGCTAACCGTTTAGGGACTGTAGCATCTGCCACCATCTCTCCAGAACAATTCGGTTTCATCCCCAGAAGGTCGATTTGGGATAACGTGCACTCTGTGGCTAATGTGTGTCAGTCCACAGCCTCTGGGGCATTTGTATTCTTGGACCAAAAAAAGGCCTATGATAGAGTAAACTGGGAATACCTCAGGGCCTGCCTCCATCAATTCCGCCTACCCCCCGCTTTCTAAACTGGGTGATGCTGCTCACGGAATCTGTGACAATGGCAGTGCATGGCCCAGGCTTCCTAACGGAAGTAGTCCGCCCTCAAAGGGGCCTGCGACAAGGGGACCCCCTCAGCCCACTCTTATACAACTTCAGCCTTGACCCACTACTGCGAAATGTGAATGCCCACCTCACTGGGGTCCATGTGCCAGGCCAAACCCCAGTCAAGATGATGGCATTTGCAGATGATTGCGTGGTGGGGGTGTCTAATAACAAAGATGCACGCGCGCTTGAAGCCCTCATCCAGGAATATTCCCGGGTAAGCAACGCGGCACTGAACGCCTCCAAAACCGAAATCATCCTCCTTGGTCGGTTTCAGAACTGCTGGGCCCCAGCAAGTATTTCCCAACCCGGCCCATCTGCTCGCCCACGCCCACGCCTTACTAACTCAACGCACACCGCTCCACTGGTGCTCCCCTTTGTGCCACGTCCTACCATAGGACCAGTACGCCATCTGGGCGTGTGGATGGAGGCAGGCGGATATGCGTCAGCAGTAATGGAGTGCCATATACTGGACAACGTGACGAAGCGAATCGCCTCTCTCAGAGCCCACCCTACTACCCTCACTGGCAGAATTTTCTTGCCAACTCTATGCTCCTAACCAAAGTCTGGTTTGGAGCCCACGCCATCCCCTTCTCCCCAAGCTTCTTCAAATCCCTGTATGCTTTGCTGCAAGGATGGCTTTGGTCAGACCGCCCTCCACCAGTACGGCTAGAGGTCATGTTTGGCCCTCATCATCAAGGTGGCATGGGCCTGCTTGACTTCAAAGCCCATGCTGCCAAGATCCTGGGCACCTGGATCGCGGCCATCACCGCTCCTACACTATCATCCCAACACTGGTCCCGCGTGGCCCACTCCAACTTCTCCTGAGCCTTGGGCCTCAACAATCCATCAAACCCCCACTCCCTGATGAAATACCTCGCATCACACACATCGGCCACAGGTCCTCACGGGACTAAAACCCACTATAAACGAATCCTACTCTCCATGCGAAGCGCAGAGTGGAGAATTCGTATTAGTGGACATACAACCTGAAGAGGCCGCCCCTCTCCTCAGTTTACACAAGAGGTACAGGGGTTACCCATCCATGATGGCGTGATCCCCATTCAACCCCAAGTCCTATCCAGGGTGGACTACCTGGACATGATGGACATCCCTTATTCCACTGAGACCCAAAAGTCTATCTGGAAATACGCACACCATCCTCTGTTGCAGCCTCAAGTCCGCTCCCATGTGTGGCGCTGCCTGAGGCGGGTGTATCGTACAGCTGAGCGCTCTAACGCTTTACACTCATCCTGTGTTGTGTGTGGCCAGTATGGAACGCTGTTCCACCGCCTGGAGAAGTGCCCCACCTCTAAAGTGATATGGCGCGAAGTCCAACGTCTGCTAGGCCAGGATCAAACGCATCCCTTCAGTCTGTCAAGAGATATGTTTGCTTCATCAATGGCCTCCCCCTCCCACCCTCCCTATGTTCTCTGGTGGTTGCAATCGCCATGTGGACTATCCACACGATTGTCTTGGATGCCATCGCTGGCTCCATCCCCACCCTCCCAGAAGCTGTCCACAGATTCCGGTCTCATTTGGTGGACCACTTTCAAGTGTAAATGTTTGGATATCTCCCACCGCGTCGCTGACAACTGTTTTCTCCTGGTTCCCAGTCTGGTTCATCAAATCAGACCCCTTCCTCCACACGTGCTCAATAGTGGCTACGGCCCCTTCACACGTTCCCTCCCCTCCCCATAAGTGGCGTTCCCGCTGGCAACAAGATAGCATCGCTTCTCTGGGTTGCCTCCCCTGGTACTAAGTTTTGTCTCTTCTGAGTCATATTTGGAAGTGTCCGTCCCATAGTCAGCCTTCCCCACAATAAATTTAAAATTTATAATTTAAAATTAATCTCCCCCACCTACTGATACTTTATTTACTGGCACCTGTTTAACTAAGACATCAACCAACAAAATAGCAGTCAAAGTGAGGAAAACTCTGGAATCACCAAAGACTAAAGTGACAAAGAGACAACTCTACCAATTCTGGAATACTACAATAACTTAAAGAAAGTCTTCTTGTAACACGCCTCTTTTTTGCACTAGTGGTGCCCAACCCAAAAGGAGAAGCTGCCACGCATCTTTATTTGCAAATGGGCCAAACAAAGGGATCATCATAAAATAAAAA
The DNA here is from genome assembly GCA_022478985.1 of Massospora cicadina. Taxonomy (NCBI): domain Eukaryota; kingdom Fungi; phylum Entomophthoromycota; class Entomophthoromycetes; order Entomophthorales; family Entomophthoraceae; genus Massospora; species Massospora cicadina. The sequence goes on along the minus strand of JAKSZP010016476.1, from coordinate 28,905 downwards.
AAAATTCTAATTTGGCACCTCTGCTAACAGCCTAGGAAGCCATATTAGAAGGTGAGGAAGCTTTGAGATAACTTTTGTCCAGTGCCCGCTTTAGCTGGTGGACCATGGCGAACAACATTGGGGTAGGTGCATCAGCAACATGTGGCATAAGGAGGTATAGTTGTAGATTTTCTTCATAAATGAGGCCATTAGTGTTCATTGCCTCAATGTATTGATTAAGTTGCTGCTCAGTAAAAGTGTTGAGAGCATGCACTCAAGTAGAACTCTTTGATGCACTGGCGGATTTGGAGATAATTGGAGTCAAACAGAGAAGTTTTTGCTGCATTGATGCAAGCCTGGCTCGCTCAAAAGCAAACTCCTCAATTTTGTATTTCGCATCCTCATCAAATCTATGAGGTAAATTTGGGATGATAATACCCTCTGTCTAGATTTGAATATGACTGGCTGATAAGACCTAAGTAGTTTCAGCGGAATGGGTGAGATTGGCCAAACCAAGGAGTATGATACTATTGATGAATCACCTTGACATAAGGTGATAGGGAAATACCAAGCCTCAAATAAATATTTAGTTATTTTTTCTAAATCAGGTGATAAGGCAATGTCGAAATATGACAAATAATTAGTAAATGCTTTAAATTAAGGCGATCAAGAGTTTAATAATTAGTATACTCTTCCAAAACCAATGAGAGTATGTCAGAATAAAAAATTCTAAGCTGAGAGAGTGGTATTGTTCAAAGTCTCTGAGATATAAGCAAGATGAGATAATTAAGGAGGAGGATTGTTGTTTGATGGTAAAAAGAGTATAGTGGAGCAGAAGGAAGCTGCTGTTAAAAATTATAATAAAAGTATCGTTGGAGAAAATTTTTTTCTTGTTTTATTATATTTATTGAGATTGTTTTGAGGTCCAACAATCTTCATATCATCCACCCGTTGCTCAGTGGCATTTGACCCTGTGCAAAAACCTCTCAGCATATCTCAATAATATCGCCTAAATTATAACAATGGTGCTCACTTAGGGGGCCCATTGATCAACACCAAAAATAAAAATAGATAAAACACTCCAGGTGTTGGCTATGTCGCATCAGGCCTGCACTGATGGGGAATTCTCATGACAAACTGTGCCAGCCAAATATTAGGAAATTAAACTTGCCTTATATAGGAACTTTTCTCTCTCGTTGCAATCACAATTGCGAATTATTCAATTCAAGTTTGATTCTAGTTTGACGCACCTCACTCCATGTCATGTGGTTGGCTGGACCTCAGTTTTGAAAACAAGGGGGCAGCAGATAAAGCTGCTGCGGTGCACATAGTGATCAACCTCCCCAAAGGGCAATGGGTCATTGAAACCAAACACACCAGATGGACAAAATCCAATCAAATTTTCCTCATGTTCAACTTTTTGCCCACTACAGTCAAACGTGCCATTCTGGAGCAGCACCTGAAAGATGGTCTCACCATATATGGCGAAATACAATCCTTTGAGATGCAATGCTTTACGCTGATGCCACACCTGTGCACCAGCAAAGCCATTGCTGTTCTGACTCCAACTGAGGAGATCGCAAAGGACCTAACCCAGATCCCACACTCCACATATATCAATATTGAAGGGCATACCACCCACCCTTTCTGGGTAACTGTAGACAGCGCACCCCCATCTGCACCCACTGTGATGCATTTGACCATAAGGCATATGCATGCCCCAACAAAGAGGGCATCACATTCCAAGAGCACCCCTTGGTGGCCATGGCCAGCAGAGAGGCGCACTATGAACCAACCACCAGCACCAAAGAGGCTTTCACATGGGGAGCACAAGGTTGGTACCTACTGGTAAAACCTATTTCCCCGCAAGAGAAGGAAGAAGGCCAAGTAAGCCTGCAGGGCCATGGCCAAGGAAGCGGCCAAAGTCACCTCCGCTATCCTACACTCCCAATGCCAGGAGGACATCAAAACCTTCACAGCAGAAATAACTCGGGAATTTCTCAACCAATCAGATTGGGAATCCCATGCTGATTGGGCCACCCAATCTGAGGATCCAATGGGTGACTCGATCTCACCTGACCTTTGCAACCAAGCCCCGGTTGAAACTGACTTGGTTCCCAACCTACCTGAAAAAAAAATTTTGACCTGAACGTTGGTGCACCAAACTCATCCACACTGCAAAAAATTTGTTCAACGTTGGGGAAACAAAAGCGAAGGCAAAAGCCAATGTGAACTTTTCTGCTAAAATAAAAACACTGATAGCGTTGCTGCAAACACTCATGCTGTGAAGGCCCATGGGGATCTAGAGGAGGTTAGTGGGCCCAAGTGCCCACCCCTCACACCTAAGGTGCAATTGGGGAAACCTTCACATTAGGGACGTTGAATATTGCTGGACTCAAAGCCTCGCCATCCCAGGCTAGGAAACTGAGTTTTTTACAAAAAAATTTACCTGTGGACATCCTGGCCATCCAGGAGTCCCACTGTCCATGAGGTTCCGAGGATGCTTGGAAAACCATGCTCCTCCCATCCCTATCCTTTTGGTCAGAGCACTGTGGGGTGCTAGTTCAGAAAAACAATTTTTTATATTTTTTATTGTTGGAATTCTTCCTTAATGGCCAAATCCTCATTGTCACTTTCTCGTGGGCCAACGTGGTGCACGCTATCATCAACATCTATGCCCCAACCTGTGCATGAGAACGTCAGGAATTTTCTCATTGGTCAAATCCCTTCTGTTACCCCCTGACCCTTTCGTAGTTGGTGACATGAACTGTTGGCTAAACTCACCCATGGACTGTTGGCCTTCCTCCTCCCATGCCCCCAGAGTCACGTAGAACTTTGCATTCTAAAGGCCACCCTTGGGTTAATAGATGCACTGCCGCGGCAATCCTAGCTGCTCAAAAACATGATGTGCCCCCACGTCCACAACGGCCAATTAAGGCCCATGACCCACATTGACCTTATCCTCACGCCGGCAAAATTTCAATCTCACATTTCCCACTTCCAAACAACAAAAATCAAATTAGCTGACCACTGGCTGGTCTCAATAACCTACCACTTACCTGTCACAGTGGCTAAGGCCCCACATTGGTGCAAACTCCACCCTCCCAAACTTGCGTCACCTGGATTTTCCACTTGGGTGAATTCAGCAACTTTGGCAAAAGAGTTTGTTACACCATTTTGCGTGGACCCAATTAACCACATGGTCAGCCTTTAGAGAGGATACCATCTGCCACTCTCGCCAACCTCTCCTCCCAACACTCATGAGCTACATTGGCCATCATTTCGCGCGCTCTGGCAGAGTTGGCACACCTGGAATCCAACATCCCAGCCACAGGCTACAGCCCTGCATAGGGCCAGAATGGGCGGAAGCAGCTTCCCACCTCAACGCGCTCAAAAGGCAACACAAACATTGAGTTTGTGTTCAGTACAGGGCCAAATGCATTACAGAGGGCGACAAGTGCACCACATATTTTTTCAAAAATTCTTCATACCACACCAGAGCGTGGCCTGCACACAGGTGCGGAGATTGGATGACTCCGTCATGGATACGCCAGCCAAAGTGTTAATCAAAATACAAAAGTATTACTCTGAGTTATACCGATCCAACCCAATTCAGCCAGCCAAAGTGGCGAATTTTTTGACAGCACCCACATCTGCACCGTTTCCCAAAACCCAGAATTAATGAATTTGATTACTCCAAATGAACTCTGGACAGCCATCTGCGGTGCACCAAATCATAAATGCCCAGGCCAGATGGCATTTCATATGAATTCTATAAAAAGTACTTCAAATATATATCTCCACTGCTGCTTGCCTCACTTAACCAGAGCCATCTAGAAACGCGCCTTCTACCAGGAGGACAAGAGGCCTTCACCGTCACACTCTTCAAGAAAGGGGACAAGCTAGACTTAGCCAACTGGCGCCCCATTTCTTTAACTAACACGGATACAAAAATTTTAACTAAAATCATAGCTAACCGTTTAGGGATTGTAGCATCTGCCACCATCTCCCCAGAACAATTCAGTTTCATACCCAGAAGGTCGATTTGGGACAACATGCACTCTGTGGCTAATGCATGCCAGTCCACAGCCTCTGGGGCACTTCTATTTTTGAACCAACAGAAGGCCTATGATAGAGTAAATTGGGAATAACTCAGGGCCTGCCTCCACCAATTCCGCTTACCCCCTTGCTTCATCAACTAGTAATGCTGCTCACAAAATCTGCAACAATGGCAGTGCGTGGCCCTGGCTTCCTAACGGAAGTAGTCCGCCCTCAAAGGGGCCTGCGACAAGGGGACCCCCTTAGCCCACTCTTATACAACTTCAGCCTTGACCCACTACTTCAAATAAATGAATGCCCACCTCACTGGGGTCCATGTACCAGGCCAAGCCCCAGTCAAGATGATGGCGTTTGCAGATGACTTTGTGGTTGGGGTCTCCAATAATAAAGATGCACGCGCGCTTGAAGCTCTCATTCAGGAATATCCCGGGTAAGTAATGCTGCACTGAACGCTTCCAAAACCGAAATCATCCTCCTTGGTCGGTAAAAGCATGCTGGGCCCCAATGACCAGTTCCCAGCCCGGCCCATCTGCTCACACATGTGTTCGCCCTTCCTGCTCACCCCACATCGCCCCACTAGTGCTCCCCTTCGTGCCACGCCCTACCATAGGGCCTGTCCGCCACCTGGGCGTGTGGGTGGAGGCAGGCGGGTATGCCTCAGCAGTAATGGAAAGTCATATTTTAGACAACGTGACGAAGCGCATCGCCTCTCTCAGAGCCCACCCTACTTCCCTTACTGGCAGGATTGTTTTAGCCAACTCTATGCTCCTCTCCAAAGTCTGGTTTGGAGCCCACGCCATCGCCTTCTCCCAGGATTTTCTAATTCCATGTATGCCCTTCTGCAAGGATGGCTTTGGTCAGGCCGCCCACCACCAGTATGGCTTGAGGTCATGTTTGGCCCTCATCATCATGGTGGCATGGGCCTGCTTGACTTCAAAGCCCATGCTGCCAAGATTCTGGGCACCTGGATTGCAGCTGTCACCGCCCCTACGCTCCTCTCCCAAAACTGATCCCGCGCGGCCCACTCCAACTTCTCCCATGCCTTGGGCCTTAACAATCCATTAATCCCTTACTCCTTGATGAAATACCTGGCTTCCCACCCATTGGCCACAGGTCCTCACGGTACTAAAACCCACTACAAACAAATCCTCCTCTCCATGCAGAGCGCTGAGTGGAGAATTCGTATTAGCGGAAATACAACCTAAAGAGGCCACCCCTCTCCTCAGTTCACACAAGAGGTACAGGGGCTACCCATTCAAGATGGTGTGATCCCCACACGACCCCATGTCCTATCCAGGGTGGACTACCTGGACATGATGGACATCCCTTACTCCATTGAGACCCAGAAGACTATATTGGAAATATGCACATCACCCTCTGTTGCATCCTTAAATCCGCTCCCATGTGTGGCGCTGCCTGAGGCGGCTGTACCATACGGCTGAGCGCTCTAATGCTCTACACTCATCCTGCGTCATGTGTGGCCAGTATGTATCGCTGTTCCACCGCCTGGAAAAGTGTCCTACCTCTAAAGTAATATGGCGCGAAGTTCAACGTCTGCTTGGCCAGGATCAAACACATCCCTTCAGTCTGTCAAGAGATATGTTTGCTATATCCATGGTATCCCCCTTCCACCCTCCCTCCATGCTCTGGTGGTCGCAATCGCCATGTGGACTATCCACACGATAGTCTTGGATGCCATTGCAGGCTCCACCCCCATTCTCTCAGAAGCTGTCCAAAGATTCCGGTCCCATTTGGTGAGCCACTTCCAGGCGTGGATGTTTGGGTACCTCCCACCACGTCACCGTCAGCTGGTTCCCTCCTGGTTCCCAGTTTGGTTCATCAGATTGGACCTTTTCCTCCATACATGTTCAATAGTAGCTACGGCCCCTTCACACGTTCCCTCCCCCTCCCCATAGTGGCGTTCCCGCTGGCAACAAGAGATAGCATCGCTTCTCTGGGGTGCCTTCCATGTTACTAAGTTTTGTTTCTTTTGGGTCAAAATTTGGAAGTGTCTGTCCCCTGGTCGGCCTTCCTCGCAATAAATTTAAATAAAATTGCCTTGTATGCTGTGCTTAAAAGGCAGGATGAGCTTCTTCATGAGGTTTGTATTGATAAGCTACCTCCATCTGATTGAGAAGGGAATATTCATGGGTTCTTATGTTGTTGGGATTTTTGCTTGAGTCCCATCCTGCTAGATTCTCTGATGTCGCTAGGGAAAATTCCCTAAAGTGAAATGAATCAGAAATCAGTTGGCCTAAATTTTGGAGGAACTACGTTTGGGGGATTTTGGGATATTCACCTAGTTGTATCCATCAGGGATCGATCTGGATGAATACCTAATATCTCATTGGGCAGAGTAGCTGACGAAATAGGGGCATCTAATAGTGATTAACTATCAAGTGTACTGATTGGGATTGGTCAGGTTTCATCACCGACTAAACAGGAATGAGTAGTGAGTTGTTAAGCAAGTGATGTTGCCTGCAACTAGTGAATCGATTGGTTGGTGAAGTGACCTGCCATAATGGGTAAAAAGTCCCATTACCTAATCAGGTCACTAGCCAATTATGGTTGGTTCACTTGGATCGAGAGGAAAATGTTAGGGATAAGTTTTCTGACTCTTTCCGTTTGAGGTCTTGAGGATGTCTTATAATAGAATCCTAGCCAGGATGGGGAAGACCATCGCCGCTGAGACGAGGAAGGGTGATTCAATGGCAACGGCAGCTGTTTCATTGAAGAGGTGTCAACTGAGGGTTAGATGGCCGAATCCCCTAATATATAATTCCCTAGGATTCACTATAATAAAAACATTGAAACCCCCACAGAGAAAAACACAGGCATTGAATACCATCTTTTAGTATTATTTATATTATTAGTAATATTGTTTATTTGGTTATAGTTAGACTATCATGTCCAGTGTGAAGTTCCATCTCAAGGATATTATTGCAGAAGGCAATAATTGGAAGACTCTAAGAGAGAAGAGTAGAGTTCTGAGTGGGGATCTAGAGACGAAGGGAACCACAATAAGGGATAGCTGCCAACTGTGTGTTGGACCAAAAGAGACTGTCATCAGGAGATTTTGATGAAGATCGAGTGGACAGTAATATAGGTAATGAATCCCTATGAGTACAACTTATCAAGTACTTAATTGGAAGTACTGGCTGAAGCATTGGGCCTAATAATAGTTCAAACTCAACTACGGATAATAGTCTCCATACTATTATTGGATAATAGATTCTATACAACGCGAGGTGCACGAGGAAACTAAACCTGTGCAGTAAAAAAGATTACTGGGTGAGGACCAATAATCAACTCTTAAGGAAATTTTTTAACATATGTGATTTGAGCATGTGATGGAAGGCCTTGGATTAGCATAAAGCGAAATTTTTAATGTCCATCTTGGATGTTGGAAGTATGACCAAGTTACCAGCTTGCTTTCGAACTGTTCCATTACATACTGAGAAGTGAAGGCTACTGTGCTGCGGTTGTTAGGAGGAAAAGCAAAGATGTCATAATGGAAGGCTGAGTTCTTAACCAACAGGTTCCAGCGTAATGAGACTCTCACCACATTTGCTGATCAATTCATGGTGACAGCCCATGTGTTAATCAGGGCAGGGATTTTATTCAAATCCAACATGTGCATTACAGTGCCCTCCGCAGTAAAGCGTTACCACAAGCTTTACAAAATTATGACCTCAATGTTGGATGATGATTTACCCTTGCTCAAAACTGTTCAGTTTTTACGCTGTTTATCCTCCACCTTCCATCCACCCAATATTTTTGGAAACATACTGCCGCCATCACCAGACCTTCTTATTCAGGGGATTTCCCCATGCAGTTCAGATTCTGCTAATTTACCTCCATCAGTTTAACTTCCATTTCAGACCTGCTTATTGTCAACATCCCAAATATCAACTTGGGCCTAATTATGCTGACCTTCCTTAGTCATCCTATTGACCTGGACATGTTTACGATGATCACCTACAATCCAACTTTTGGCGTGGGCATCTTACAATAATCAAGGACGTAGGCCCTATGGGGTATATGTTCTGAATGTGGTCGCCCTGGGTACCTAACATGAGGTTGCCCCAATTGGCTGGCCATTACGTAAAGCAGGACCAGTACTACCAGGAGAAAGTTAGAGCGGAGTAGAGATGGGACTCTCTATCTCCACTATCCCAGCCATTTTTCCTACCTGAATCTATTAATGAATATTTAGCGGAAGTCCCTTATTACAATAACACATTCTTATATCAGCAGCCAGTTGGAGGGATGAATATATTGACATGAGCACAAGCCAAATACATGGCAGAAGAAGGATCTCTGGAGCAACCAAAGCCATATGCTTGCAAATGTTTGACCATGTTTCCTCAGACAAGCTGGACCTCTCCTCTGATGCACCTTCTCAGTACATAGTAAATGTCACCCTTCTAGTTGATGCTATCATCCAAGAATACCCTAAAGTCTACAAGGGGATTATGAGCTTCCTTGGGAAAAGAGATCAATTAAATGTTCACATATTAAACAGTCAAAACTTTCCTATTCCAAATGTACATACTGTGACATTGTCGTAGCTGAAACCTAAGTCTGCGCTATAATAGATATGGGTGCCCCAGTCAACATAGTTTCCATTAAGTTGGTGGCAAAGTTGACATTAAGCACTGTTGTGAAAAAAATGGTGTATGGGACCGCTGGAGCTTGGATCACAATCTCAGAGGGAGCGTATAGTGCGTTGCCCTTTCAGTTTTGGTAAATTGTAATCATAGTTCCAGTGATAGTTCTACTGAACAGCTTTTACAGCCTACTAAAAGGAACTGCATTTATGAGACACTTTGTTGCTGTCTTTGACATGACGGAAGAGACGTTTGAAATTCTGGGGCAGTAGATACCAGGTTAATTGCCTCAAGCAGAATTCCAAAGGATCCGGTGCATATGGAACAATTCAGCCTTGCCTATAGTGATGATTTAATTCTGATGTGCTACCATTGACTAAAGATGAAGATCAAGGACCTCCCCCATCAGATATACAAATACCAATTATTGCTTCTCCAATCAGCTGGGCTTATATCCGTTACCACTGGCCATCAAGTAAGAGTAAATACCAAGTTGGAGGTAAAAGTACTAGCTGGGCTCTATGAAGAGGTTATTGGCCCTTACCAGCAAACATAGCTTGAGACCCACATGGCACCAGGCATTATACTACCAGGTCATGGGGAGATCAAGTTTCTACTTGCAAATCTACAAACAGAACGATTGCAAATATGCTGACACCAAATAGTGGCGTATTTACAAATGATCCCTGTTGAGGAGGTCCTTCAGGTTCACAAGTTTGGGTCACTGGATGAATTTGAATTTCCCAAGCAATTTTCATCAAAGCATAATGATGTTGGTCCCGCAAAAGAACTTAGTTGGTTTAAAAGAAGAACAGAAGTATTAGCAATATCTTTATCTGAAAAATATAAGAACATTTTTGCTGTCAATGACCACAATTTAGGGTGCGCTTGGGGGGTGATCCATTGATTAGACACTGGGGATCATCCCCTCATCAGGTTGCAGCTGATCCGCCACTTGAGGGCAGCTGAGGAAGTAAAAACTGAAGAAATTGAGAAGCTTCTGGTTCAAGGGATACTCAAACCATTAAAAATCCATGGGCTTTGCCCGTACTTATTGTAAAGAAGAAGGAATGCACTAACGAGGTAGTAATAAACTACTAGAAGCTTAACAGCATCACCAAAAGAACTCAAATCCCTTGCTGTAGATCAATGATGCTCTAGATTGGTTAGGCGGAGCTCATTGCTTCTTGACTAGGGATTTGATATTGGGCTACTAGCAAATTAAATTGCTTGCAACAGAAAAAGAGAAATGTGAAATTATCAGGTCAAAAGGGTTTTTCCAGAAGACCTGTATGCCACATGGGCTATGTAACGCCTCAGCCACGTTCCATCGGGCCATGGATACCATCCTTGTCAACTTAAAACAGTCATACATACTCATGTACCTTGATAACAATGTTTTTGTGGAAGTTTTCTGAGCACCATACCCATCTGGAGAAGGTATTCCGCCAGCTTGCTGAGGCTAACATTAAGAGCAACCCCCACAAATGTCACTTCTTCAAGGATCAATTAGAAGTACCTTAGGTTTGTGGTAGATCCAAAATGGATGAAACACCAACCGGCCAAGGTAGACGCTATTTAAAAAAATATTCATTCAACTAGTAAGCGAGACATAGAATTATTCTTGGGGATGGTCGGCTACTACTGACGCTTTATACCCAACTTCAGTTCTATTGGGAAACAGCTATTTGAGTTGTTAAAAAGGATGCTGTGTTAAAATGGACGGAACGCCATCAACACTCCTTTGATACATTTTAGATAGCCTTAATCAATGCGCATTGCTATGATACCTTAATTTGTTAAGAAATCTATTGTACGGATGGATGCATCTCTTTCTGCCGTTAATGCAGTTTTATCTCAAAAAGATGGTGAAGGAGAGGAGCACCAGGCTGCATACTGCAGTCATAGCTTGAACTGTCATGAATGTATATACTGTGACCAAGTGGGGGTTCTAGGCGGTGATCTACGCTTCTAAACAGTTTAGGGTATATTTTCATAGAGTCAAGTTCAAGTTCATTACGATTATGCCTAGTTAAGCTGGTTGCAGTATCTCCGGGAGCCTGAAGGTCATCTAACCCAATGGGCTCTCAAACTGCAGGGTTACAAAAATTAAAGATCCTTCACTGACCTGGAGCCAAAATCAAAATGTCAATTGTTATCAGGATTGCTAAAGATTGCGGATACAGCATATCTGAGTGACATTTTATATAATAAAATGCTTAGTGGTAAATATGACAATGAACCTTTTCAAGTCATCAAGGTAATAGATGGGATAAGGGCCAATACATTCCAGAAGAACGGAGAATTGAATAAGCGGATAGGGAACACTATGGTGAACATCTCAAGCCTTCTTCCAGACCACATAACATCATGAGCGCACACCAAGCAGTCAGACATGGTGGAATATGTAAGACCGTGGACACGTTGCAACCTCAGTACAACTGGGAAAGCATACAATTCGATGTTCTTGAAAAGACTACATGCTGCCACCAGTGCCAAGTGGAGAAGCCATTCCGCCAAAAATACTTCATACCATCTAATGAAACCTCATTTTTCTTGGCATACGGTTTCTATTGATATGGTGGGACCTCTGTCAACTTGAGAAAACTGGTCTAAGTTTATTCTGGTGGCGATTGACTATTTGACGAGGGGGTTGAGACATGGGCAATGCGGGATTTGAGGCGGTTATGGTGGCTAAGTTTGTGATGGAGTGTATAATTCAGTGACACGGCTGTCCTCAGTTCATCCTTACTGATAACGGGAATAACTTCACCTCTCACATTTTACCCAAGCTCAATGAACTGATGGCCATCCTTAGGATTCAAACAACCCCATATCATCCAGAATTCAATAGTATGATTGCATGGGCCAATGGGATGCTGGTGACTATACTCTGGAAGCTGGTAATGGATAGACCCTCTGATTTAAGTATCATCCTTTCCACCGCTTTCTTTACCTACAACCTCAGCTATCATTATGCCATGGGAAAGAGTCCCTTTTAATTACTATATGGATGATATCCTGCTCTTCCGGAACTCCTCTATGCCTGCATAGAAGATAACAGTGGGATGGATTCTTAACACTAATTGACCAACCTAACTTGTATGCTGATCAAGTTTGCAAACCAAAGAGGACTCGTGCAGCTTAGCCAAGAAGACTTAAAATAAGGCTACCAATCAGGTACAGCGTAGAAGGAGAGCACAGTTCAAAGATGAGGATATGGTTTTGTTCCATGACCAGCACGGGTTTGGGTGGAAACACAATTTAGCCAATTTCTGGATGGTCCAATTTGAGATAATTGAGAAGACTGGCGTCAACACCAACACTATCAAAGACTCTGCAAGAGGTTGGATTGTTAACTGAGTATACATGAAGTTCCTTCAGGCATATAAACAATAAGAGGCTTATTGTAAAGTCAGGGGAGTAATGTCAAGTTTCTGATATGACTGGCCAATAAGCCCTAAGTAGTTTTGATCGAATAGGTGAGTTTGGCCAAACTAGGGAGTATGATCTTATTGATGAGATATCCTTGACATAGGCAATAGGGCAATAGTAAGCCTAGAGCAAATATTTAATGGATCGTCCCCAAATTAGGCAATAAGGTAATGTCAATGTACAATGAATAATTAGTAGATTGCTTTGAACTAAGGCAATCATGAATTTAATAATTAATAGACTCTGCCAAAACCAATGATAATACAGTGGAACCAAATAGTCTAAGCCAAAAGAGCAGTATTGTCCAAAGTTGCTGAGATATAAGCAAGATGAGACAATTGAAGTAGGAGGATTGTTGTTTGTTGGTAAGAAGAGTAGAGCGGAGCAGAAAAAATCTGCTGTTAAAAGTTATAATAAAGGTATTTTTTTAGTACTAGATGGTCCCAACCCAAGGGGGGATTCATCGATGTGTTATAATAAAGGTATTGTTGGAGAAATTGCTTCATATTCTAGTGTATTTATAAAATTGTTTCAAGGGCTGACAATATTCATATTTTCCGCCCGTTGCTCAGTGGTATTGGCCTTTTGCAAAATCCTCTCAGTGTAACTCAACAATATTTCCAAAATTCTAACACCCTCAACAAGAGGTTCCATCGTTGTAACACGCCTCTTCCTGAAGCTCAAGGATATCTTTATTTTTAGTATAAAAGGGAACATTTTGGGCGCAAAAAACCCAGTACCTATAAAATATCTTAAGCACAAAAAATAATTCGTTGTTTTTAGCTTATATAGTTCTTAAATAGTCTTCCTGTTTATAGATCTTCACTGAGGCTATCCAGTAAGCTTTGTACATCCCAACAGTTCTGACTTCTTCTTTTATTTTATAAAAATAACCGCATCTAACTCTGAGAAGCTTTGAAATCTGTTCCTTTGTCATTCCTAATATCTACAGTGCTAAATAGAAAACTAATGCTTCCTGAGAGGTCTTCCAAGTTGCCATTAGAGAGTAAGGATGTAAAAGAAGAGGCCAAATAATCCAGAACAAGAAGCCTCCTAGAATAACGGGGTTAGAAGCATTACACATTGATTTAGCAATGTTCACTTTGAATTAGGCGTCACTGTCTCAGACATCCTTGAGTCTATGGCTATGTACATAGGAGAAGTGCCCCTTGTGAACCAAAATGAAACCATTTAAGAATTTCCAACCTCAGCATAATTGTACAACATTTGCTCAATGGCATATTTGTGCCTGAAAGACGTTCTAGTCAGGTCAAAGAATCAGGTGTTTTATCTGCTATTAGAACTATATTCAACCCCTAGTTTACCTTCCTCTGAAGTAGGAACCAGAGCATATCAATAACTTTAATACTTAGTTCACCCAGCCATATATCACATTATTTAAACTTTTAGGATTACACTAACAAGAAATACTGTGGTAACTTGGCTTAATCCAGACCCTTCATTCATCAAACTATGATTTTTACCAATCTTCTTCTTCCTTGGTTAAAAGAGAGCCAAAATGCTATTCTCGAAAAGTTGGCACTATTAATGAAGTCAATGCAAGATGGCCTTACATGATGAAGGAGCCTTAGCATACTTACAAAAACAACTTACAACTCAAAAGGACACCAAATTTCTGAAGCTTATCTTCAGATAAGACATACTGTTGGGAAGACGATATGAATGGACAATAAGCTACCTATATCAGTGGATTGGAGTATGAATCAAGATGAGTCTCAAGATTGATGGGAAAAGTACATGAATAAAAATTGATCAAAATGTCAATCATTTGGAGAATCAAGGGGTTTATGCTGAGATTCGATTAATGAGAGCTTCTAGAAAAGGGAAGACAAATAGAAGACTACCAAGCTGAGTATGCATCCAGCTGGGTTACTGAGATATAAAGAGTCATATGGAGGATTGAAGAAGATGTCTTTTCCTGGTGATTAGGTGATTTCAGATAAGTCTGCAATTAGTATAAGGTTATTAAAGGTCAAAATAATGGACGATTGCTCTATATATAATTTATTGAGTTTTTATTAAAAGTTGGCGATCTTCATATCATCTGATTTGGTTGCTCAAGTGGCTAATACCCTGTGCAAACTTACTCGGCGGAAACAAGCCTATATGCCAAGAATCAACACATACCATTGCTTCACTCTTAGATCTAATTTCCTGCTTTGAAGACCAATGCGGATGATATTTTGTGCAGTTTAAGAAGCTTTACAACAGGCTTAACTAGGAGCGCTAGTTCCCACTGGTCTGAAAGGCCCCAGGCTTCCAAGGTTTCCCCTGGACCATGAGGGCCCACTGGGATCCATGAACATTGAAAGAATTGTGGTCCTATGGGGCCCCTGGGATCAACTAAGCCACTTGTTTGGATTTTATGCCATATCATCCAACCTAATCAGATTATAACACAATCTGCTTTGCACACTAGTTAATTTACCTTGTTGGATGAGTCATTGTAAGAATATAATTACTAAGTTGGCAGTTAGTCCTAACAGAATATTAGCTAATCTGCCAGGATATAATTCTGCCAGATTTTTTATGGTTGTTAGGAATAATCCCTGACAATGTATTTTACTATATATTTTCAACTTTATTTTTAATTATTGGTAATTAAATATATTAGTCAATTGATTTTTCACTAACCAAATCATGGATTTTTATTTAGCTGAAGTGTAGTCAACGCTTTTGGTAGCAACTCTCAGTTTAACTTAATTAAGGTAACCCGCTGAGGGGACCATCTAGTACTAAAAAAAAAGGTAACCCGCTGAGATCACATTCCTAATTCACAGCAAAACCCACTGGAGGAGGAAAATAAATGTGTAAGGGTGCAACTTATGAGATTAATCCATCAGCAAACGTCTGCCAACTATCCAGGGAGGTTCCAACTTATTAGTTGGGCGTCAGATTCCCTATAAATTCCCTTAAGATAAGTAAAATAAAGCAGATACTTAGAGACAATTTAAATACATTAATCTTTAACTGGTGTACATCTGTTGAATAATTTCACTCTAAGAGTTGGAGTTGAAAGGTTAAATATCCTTGAGTTAAATGTTTCTTTAGTAGTTCTATGTGACCTTGTGATGTTACAGACATTTCTGACTATCATATTGTCTTTATTAGAGATAATACTAACAAAAACAATAATAATAATAATCTTAGAATAGGAGAAAACCAAATTTGGCCTAAAAGTATATTACATGAAGGCTACTATATGTCTTTATGGGATCAACTGGATTCAAACTTCACCTATTTTAATTATTTAACATGTTTGTTGCCACTTCACCCAAATATGGGTGATGGGTTTGCTTCTGTGAGACCCCATCACCCAAATATGGGTGACAGGGTGACAAATGTGTTAACCAATTCGTAGGTTTATCACTTCTAATAGAAATCTAAATAATGACGTCTAGTATGAAATTTAATTGGTAAAACCCACCCAAAACCATTATTGGACCTCTGAAGGAGTATGCAAGTAAAAGATGCGCAAAAAAAGTTCCTAGCTGTGTAAGTAGAGGTTAGATTAGATACAAAATGAAAATACTAAAAAGTTTCACATTTTACTAAACTTTTTATTAATTTATATTTTTAATAAAACTAGCATTCATTAACTGCGCTTTGCTACAGTATCTATAGAATTTCAAATACAATTTATTACTTTAGATTTTATACTATAAATAAACAATAATTAGCAAATCTAATTGCTCAATTGAATCACCAAAAAAACCACCAATCACTCAGCTAAAATAACTGAACTTATCAAATCAGCAATAACTAATCACCCCTTAAAAATAAACTGTGTCCAATTGATTCAACCAAAATCCATCAACCACTTGGCTAAAATAAAATAAGCCTGTTGAATCAATCAAATAACACCAAACTGCTCTAAAATATACCGTATATTTATAATCATTGTGTATGTGACATGTCTTTTATATTACTAAATCAGCTTCTACTTAACTTGTAATAAAATACTTTATTAATTAGAGACCCAAATTAGCCATAATTTTTAGTTATATAAACAAAACATCCAGATACTCATGCTTTGCTAAGGTATCTAAAGCTTATCAGATGATGATAAGCTCATAATGACAGCCTATAGGCTGTGCCAGCACTACTCTCAAGCCACTAAGACTAACAGCTTTACTGTTGCCCTTGTGACTAGTTATCTGATTATCCTAGCTTTACTTAATCACTTAAAACTCTAATATTGATTTTTGTTTAGTTTCAGGTGTCAGACACTTGCCTCCTAGGCCTCAGAAGAAGAATAATTGTGGGTCAAAATCTGCCTAGCCAGGGAAATGTTGGCCATTTATAAGTTTGAAATGAGCCAAAAAGTAATTTAATTAATGTTAATAAGGATATTGAGGAAATCAGCCATAAGACCCTGGCCAATTCTCGGTGGAACCCCATTAATCAGGGCAATACCATTTTGAAACCCACATGGGCAATAAACATCAATTTGAATGGTTATTTACTCTGACCACACGATGGAATTTGGGGCAATCAGAAGAAGGTACTCAACCAACCATCACAAGCCCTTCATAGAACCTACGTGGGGACCCCCTTTTATAGGCATGGCAGGGGTCCCCCAAGGTGAAAGTATTTTCTCTAGTGGTGATTGGTTGAAGTACATAAAATCTTACAGCATGGTACATTCTGTCCCAAAACCAACTATTGATATCCCAAAAAGTAACTCCCATTTTCCAAAATCTGGTAGGAGAGTTTACCATATTTCCTAATTTGTAATGCACCGCAGCTATTCCTAAACTATCCTCAAATTCCCCCAACCCTCAAAATCAGTTTAAATATGGATTGTGCGGATATCAAGGGTATCATTTTTCACTTTACCCCATTTACTAATAAAAACTCATAAAACCCCAAGTTTTATTAAAAAAATTTTATTAAACATTATTTAACTTTTGTGGGATCCAGCAGTGTTAGCACCAGCGAGCACCTAAAAAGCTGGATTCCTACAAAATGATGCTCACTACAGGGGACCCCTTTACACCAAGAATAGTTGCCCTTGAAGTGCAACTAGCAAGTGCTTTGTCTCGCCTTAAACAGCTCGAGCAGCACTCATCTCAACGCCCAGTTATACAAAAACCCCCTCTGAGAGACACGTTCACATCTGGTGAGGGCAGTATTGCTTCCTTCCTCTATGTCTATGAATCTGCGATGGAAGGAGCAACTGACCAACAAAAAAATCCAGTATATTCTTTCCTTCTTAAATTGTTTAGCTCAAGAAATCATGGTCCCTTCCCTAGTCAATCTCAGCACATGGGAAGAGGTTAGGCAAGCACTTATAGATGAGTTTGGCTCCAAACAGAGTTTGTAATGGCATAAACAAGCCTTTATGTGCCTTAGTTTGCTAGAGAGAATCTATTACCTCTTATGTTGAGCGCTTTTATGCAAAAGCTCAACCTTAGTTGCTTGCCAAAATGCTCTCTCTCATTGAGGCAATTGCAGCTATATTAGCTTACTTAGCATCTCATCCTCCCTTGCTGATGCATCTCTCTTCTGTAAAGCGCACTTTCACAACTGTAAAAGTTATCAATGAGGCCTTATTAGCGGTTGCTGATACCTATGAGCTTGCTTCTACCCAAGGATGTTTGAGTAACGAAGTTACGCCAACTATGTTAGCTTCTACTACCGCTGTTACCCTTTGGAAACCTGCTTCTATGACGTTGCCAACACAAACCTTTACTCCATCCTATAACAATAAGCAGATGGTACTGGCTATGACAGGGCAGTGCATCCCTGCATCTTCAGATTAAAACATTCAGTTGGTGAAAGTTGTTGGCCCTTTACCTTGTCTATCTTCTTCTTCATAGCGGCCTTCCCAAGTGGTTTCAATGCCTGCTCTTCCGCATAAACCCGTTTCTCAAGTCCCAATCTCTCCCACTAACACTGGACTAAATGACCATGTCACAAAGGCTAAACCGCCTGTTTCACAAAAGCACCCATCCACTGAAAAACCAAAAACTGTTGAAAATAAAGTATCTATCTCTCCAGTGCTATCCCCCTCAGCCTCTCATTTGGATAACTCTAATCTGAAGCCTATCTCTTTGAGGCAGCACTCACCCCTGGTTTTGAAAGTTGAAACTCAAGTGGTGGAAATTCAAACGCCTCCCCAAAAGTTAATAAAGTGGAGGAACAACCCTTTGACTTATCCTCCCATAAGGGTAGGCCTGATCCTACCCCACCTCCTATGGGCTCCCTAACCTGCATTGATAACCCCTCTGATGACGAGTCTGAGGGGGTGATGAAGATGTTGGTCATTACGTTTTAGGAGCCTCAGGTGAAGTGGAGGTACCTGATTGTCTGAATACGAAGAGAGTCAATTGGGCTAAGATCCCTCGTCACACTTATCTTTGGTATGTGATAAGGAGTCTCAAGGTTATTGACACTGCTAGTGACACGGACCAGTTCATTTCTACGTTTCTATAATCTACCAAGGGTTTGCTTACCTTTCAGACTATCCAGGAGAAATACCATGAAATGCAAAAAACCTTGCCTCTACTTTTCATCTAAAAGAAGTCCTCGCTCTTCCCCCTCCTTGGGTGGTACTTTAACTAAAGTGGAGATCGTTGTTAATGGAGTGCAGGTTAAATCTATCCTTGACACTGGGTCCCGGTGAACGTTTATGTCAACAAACCTCATAAAGAAAAATAATCTGGCCCCTGATCTTGACTACACTAAAAGTTTTAAACGGCTGGGCCAAAACCAGCGCCTTTGGAGCTTAATCTTCTCTGCTCATACGGTTTGGGAAGCTTCTCTTGTCAGCTCCAGCAGTGGCTTTGACTAATAATACCTACGACTTACTCATTAGAGCCCAATTTATGCTTGAATTTGATGGTTAAATTAAAATGAAGCAGGGCTATCTCTTCCTGCTTAACTATGAGGTTTCTCTGATTCTATCTAATGATGAGCTCAATAAAAAGGATTATGTTTGCACAGTTGAGTATCCCTCTTCCGCTTTATCCCTGCATTAAACCACGGCAGGAAGGCATACCAAACTGTTGCCTCCCTCAGTGGACGCATTGGAGGGTATCTTTTTCTATAATTTTGAAGAGGTGGTCATTAAGGCTTGGGAAAAAGGGTAGTTGACACAAAAATTACCATGCAAATCCCTCAAAACTGCCTACTGCACCTCACCAGCATATTGGAGTTAGTTTTTTTGAGTCAAGAGTTTTGCCAGGTGTGTTAGACCTGCCTGTTATCAGCCTATTAACCTGTTGTTGGAAAATCTCACCAAGAAGGATATGGTGGTAAAAAAGCATCAGGAGATCGGAAGAGGCCTGTTGATACCCGTTAAGGACATCAAACAAGTCCACTGTATTGGGTCTATGGCAGATATGGGCTTACCTGCCGACCACTCTATATACACCCTACCATCTGTTTAAATCTAATATGAACTAAACCCCAGCTGAGTTGTATAAAGTCCACACCTTGTTTGAGGCCTACAGCGACATATTCTCTAAATCTTACAGATACTATGCGCATATGAAGGGGTGGATGCATAAAATTGACATTGGTGATGCTAAACCTGTTTGCTCCAAGCTCTACCACAAATCAGAAGTTGAGGAGCTACAGATGCGGATGGAACTCAAACAGCTTCTGGATGCCGGATTGCTGGTGCTTTCACAAAGCCCTTGGTCCACCCCCTTTTATTAATAAAGAAGAAAAATGGAGGTATTGGGTAGTGATGGACTACTCCAAAATCAAACAATCTCACCAAGAATGATAGTTACCCTATCCCTTTCATTATTGATGCTCTGGTCCAACTTTCTGGGTCCAAATACTTCTCCGCAATGGACCTGGCTAGTGATTTATTGGCAAATGGACCTTTCTACACAAGGCCAAGAGAAATGTGCTCATATATGCAGTGAGGGTCTCTTCCAGCCTACCTGACTCTCACAAGGGCTATGTAATGCACCTGCCACTTTCCAGTGAGTAATGGATCATATTGTTAAAATCTAAAATTAAGTTGCATCATTGTCTATCTTAATGATATCACAGTCTTCTTCAAGACTTTCAATGAACATCTTGCACATCTAAAGGAGGTGTTTCAACGCTTATGGGCTTCTAATATCAAATTAAAGCCCTATAAATGCACATTTTTCTATAGAAAGCTGGATTTCCTTGGACACTCTATCTCTCAAAATGGGATACAACCTCTTCAAGATAAAGTTGAAGAAATATCCAAGATGCCTGCACCCAAAGCCCTTTGCGACATCCAGGTATTCTTGGGTATGATGGGATACTACCATCAATTTATCCCAAAATATGAGAAGCTCAGTGGGCCCACATATGGCTTTTAACTAAGAACACACCCTCTAATGGGGTGCTGAACAAAAAGCCGCCTTTGAGAACCTGAAGGCACTATTACAAAAAAGACCAATACTCCACCCACCCTAACTACAGCAAAACCTTCATGTTGTTCATGGATGCCTCTAATTACGCTGTTGGAGATATCTTGGCTCAATTGTATGAGCATGGAGTCGATCATCCCATGCCTTACTTTAGTAAAATGCTTTCAAAAGCAGAGCGTAATTATAGCGTCATGGAAAAGGAGCGCTTGGCTGTCCTGCTTGCTGTCAAACCCTACCGACTATTCCTATATGGACTCCCTTCAAAGTAATTACAGACCACGCTTCATTGTAAATGGTTGCAAAATATGAAAGATCCCATGGGGCGGTTGTCTCTCTGGGCTCTTAAGCTCCAGTATTACAATATGACCATTGAGCACTGAGCTGGACACGCCATATGAATGTTGATGGGTTGACGTGGCTGCCTGTCCTTCACCTTGAAAATAGTGAAGCTAAGCGGTTGAATGACCTCCTAATGACTCCTGACGCATGGGCTGATGAAGATGACCAGTACAGAAGATGCTCGCTTGGCAATCCCAAAATACAAAGGTGGAGAATGGCAAATTATATAATAAAGTAGGAGTAAATTGGTTGCCTTACCTCTGGCCATCCGAGTGAGTGCCTGTCATTTTAGATTCTCACACTCTCATAGGGCATGGTGGAGTATTCAAAACCTATGAGCGGATAAAATAATGGTACTATTGGGAGGGCATCATGGAAACCATAATTGAAGTCTTGGCCGCCTGCCTGACCTGCAAAAAAACAATCCCGCTTCAAATCCTGTTATCAGTACCAACCTATGACGCCACATCAACCTTTCCACACCATAAGTCTGGATGTGGTAGGTCCTCTTCCTCAAACTACAGGTGAAAACCACTATATTTTGGTTGGTATTGATCATTTCAACAAGTGGGTTAAAGCTGTTACTCTTCCCTCTCAGACTGCTAAAGCCACAGCCACGTTTTTACACCAATAAATCTTCGCCTAGAATGGGTGCCCCCAGGTCCTCCTATGTGATAATGGGAAAATTTACTTCCTGAGTGGTAAAGCTTCTCGCCACTTCCATGGGAGCTCAACAACTCTTCTCAGCCCCATATAACCCATCCACAAATGGTGCAGTAGAAAGAGTAAATGGGACCCTGGTCTCAATATTACACAAAATGGCCACTTCCAACCCTCTTCACCGGGATCTTTATTTGACCAGTGCACTCATGGCCTACTGCTTTAGCTATCATTTCATCCTTAAAATGTCCCCATTCTGGGTGTTATATGGGTGAGAACTGGGGGTACCAGCACTATTAGCTAAGGATATTTCTTCTGATCAGACTGATCCTGAACAAGCCATGAAAAAGTTGGCTCAACACATCATCTAATTACAAGCAGAGGCCATGACTAACTTAGCTAAGACTGTTATCAAAGAAGGACAAGCTGCGAATTAGCTCAGGGCCCCTCTCCCTTTATTCCAAGTATCTGACTTGGTACTTTATTATCATAACCAAATCACACCAAGAAGTTAAAAGCTTAGTTCAGTCAGGTAAGGGTCTTTATCAGTCACATACAAACAAGGTGATGAATATTCTATAAAAACTCTCTCCTCTGAACTCACCAACAACCATGTTTATGGCCATTTCCTTTGGCCCTATTCACCCTCCAACATTCTTGAGGGGGTAATATCAGACATTTGCCTCCTAGGCCTCAGAAGAAGAATTTTGTGGGTTGAAATCTGCCTAGCCAGGGAAATGTCAGCCATTTAAAAGTTTGCAATAATCTGAAAAGTAATTTAATTAATATTAATAAGAATATTGAGGAAATTGGCCAAATGATTCTGGCTAATTCTTGGTGGAAACCCATTATTTGGGGTAACACCATTTTGAAACCTGCACAGGCACTAAATATCAAATTAAATGGTTAATTACTTTGACCATATGATGGACTTTGGGGCAACCAGTGGAAGGTACTCCTCCAACCATCACCAAGTCCTTCACAGCATATATGTGGGGACCCCCTTTTATAGGCATGGTGGGGGTCCCCCAAGGTGAAAGTATTTTTTCTAGTGGTGATTTGTTGAAGTACATCAAAACCTTACCGCATGGGTACATTCTGCCCTAAAACCCCAGCTATTGATTTCCCAAAAAGTAACTCCCATTTTCTATAATCTGATAGGAGAGTTTACTATATTTCCTAATTAAGAATGCATTGCAGCTATTCCAAAATTATCCTTGAATTCCCTTTAACCCTCAAAATTAGTTTAAATACAGATTGGATGGATATTGAGGGGATCACTTTTTACTTTACCCCATTTTACTAATAAAAAAAGTAAAAACCCAAAAATTTTTATTAGCAAATTTTTATTAAAAACTATTTAACTTTTGTGGTTTCCAGTGGCATTAGCACCACTGAGCATCTAAAAAGCTGGATTCCTATATCAGGTGAGCACTTTTGTTTTATTTACTATTATTTTCCAAATCACCTACTCACCTGAATAGATTGAACTTATCAGACTTGATTAGTTTCAGGTGAGCGATTTGGTGAATTATCAGTTAAAATTTTGTCAATTTTCACACTTGCACACATAGATTGAACCTATCAGAATTTAAGGTTTCAGATGTCAGTCAGTCAGTAAAATTGTTTTATTAAATAGATATTATTTATATTACAGCGTATTATATTATTTGTTAAAATAGTTCAAACACATTTGTGGTGTTTTTGGACAAATGTGACAATAAGCTATATCTATATACCATCTAGTACTAAAAAAAAGCTATATCTATATACATAAAACAAAGTCGTGTTAGTTACACCATTTATAACTCAAGAACGGCTGGACCAATTTTTATGATCTTTGATTTGTTGGATTTGTCTCCGCCCCGAATAGCAGAATAACTATTAAAACATGGGAAAAATATAGTAAAATAAAAACTTTTATATGTAACAAGTGAAAATCCTATATATACTTCGATGGTATTCGCTATATTGTTACAGCTGAGCAGTTTGATATTCAGCTGATTTGATATTTTAAATGGTTTTGTTAAGTGGTTAGTGGTCATTCGGGTATTTAAGTTTATCTAAATCAAAACTTTGAATCAAAAGTCCAATTGATTTTAAAATACCTCCTCTAGCATAATCGGCTCGGTTTTTTTTAAAAAAAATCTAGCATAATCGGCTCAGCTTTTGGCTCTAAACTTCAACTCTATAAAAGGTCAGTTGTTTGAATCCTGGCGTAATCTATCTCTATATTTTTATTTCTCAAAGGTGTTTTTTGTCGGTATGAAATATCTCCCTTAATACTGTATCAAAATTAATGTTTGATACGCCATTTTGAAGATTATTTTTCCCTCTAATGACGAAAAATAAATAAAATATTTTTTTCATAGTAAAATAAAAAGTTTTATATGTAACAAGTGAAACCCCTATATGTTTTCGATGATATTCGCTATATTGTTACGGCTGAGCAGTTTGGTATTCGTTTGATTCGATATTTTAAATGGTTTTAAGTGGTTAGTAGTCATTTAGCTAATTAGCAAGTTAGCTAATCAAAATGAATATTATATTATTTCTCAAATGTGTATTTTTATTGGTATGAAATATCTCTCTTAATACTGTATCAAAATTAATGTTTGATACACCATTTTGAAGATTATTTTTACCTCTAATGACAAAAAATAAGTAGATATCTTAAAATTAATGTTTTCATTAAAAAATTATATTTTAAAACTTATATTTTAAAAATTTCATTTAAAAATTACATGTATAAAGTGTCATGGTGGTGCCGAAGTCTCTGAATAGAATAGAATAATGTATAAATAATGTACAAACAAAGTATAAATATATAAATAACGTGTCAATCAAATTAAAACAAGTAATACAACAATTGCAAAAGCAGTGGAGCACTATTCTAACCTCAATAATATTGAGGTAGCAAGCGTTTGTTGTCATAATTTCTGAAAAAAAGTAAATTTTCTTATAAAAATAGTAAGTTTTTTGTTAAAAAATTAGTAAATATACAAATAATGTGAAAAATATTTTCATTTGAATTAGAAAAAAATTTATTTTGAAGTATACATCACACTATTTGTATGTTTACTAATTTTTGTTAATATTTTTTCACAACTTCAAAATTAGTTTTTTTATTTAAAAATTATATTCTATTTTTGTTATGTTAATACCAGTTTGCATCATTCGTTATTTGCAATAATCTATTTTTATTGATTAAGTACTATCCATAGGATAGTCGTATAAGGAATCCTATTACCAGTGATGCGAAGTATTCGCATGGGTCACCTAGTATATATATAAAAGCAAATGTGTATGTGTGTGTGCGCGATGCCCAGCCAAAAATAGAGCATGTAGAGCTCTGAAAATTTAGCTATAGGTGGACGGGAGGGGGTCCGTGTGCACCTTGAAGCCCGATTTTTAATTTTCATAGTAAAATAAAAAGTTTTATATGTAACAAGTGAAAGTTTTATGTTTTTAATGGAAATCGGTATATTGTTACAGTCAAGAAATTTGATATTCGGTTGATTCGGTAGCTTAAATGGTTTTGTCGAACGGTTGGTTTTGTGTTGATTAATAAGCTTAACGGTTTAAATAAAGTTAGTGTTTGGTTGATTTAATAAAGTTGATTGGTTTTGGTAAGTAGTTGTGATTTTGGTTGT
The DNA here is from genome assembly GCA_022478985.1 of Massospora cicadina. NCBI lineage: Eukaryota > Fungi > Entomophthoromycota > Entomophthoromycetes > Entomophthorales > Entomophthoraceae > Massospora > Massospora cicadina. The sequence continues at coordinate 3,786 of JAKSZP010016476.1, read as the reverse complement.
TTCGATACATTTAGTTTTGGTTTACGAAGCGGTTGGTGATTAGTTGATTTTTAATCTAATGGTTTTAGCTAAGTGGTTTAGTGGTTTAGTTAATTCGATAGGTTTAATTGGGTATGGCTGAATGATTGGTAAATTTATATTGATTCAGTATAATTTGATTACTTAATTTTATCGATAACCATCTACAAATATAAAAATTATGAGATTATCAGATGAACTTTAAGCCCACAAACAAATCTGTGTTAAACTGGGTATCAACAAGAATTAATCTTAAATTTTATTTAAAAAAGAATCAGTATGTTAATTTGTTTATATAGATGCATTATTTCGAGCAAATAACCAAAAATCACCAAACTTGGCACAAGTATTCTATAAAGTTTGGGAACGGAATGCTAATATGTAATTGTTTAATATAATCATAAATTTAAATATCAGTTCTATATAAAGATCTAGAACGTATATTTCTAACAGTAATTATATAGCAATTTGGCTGTGTATTTTCATATTCATTTAATTCAATAGTTTCATAGGCTTTACTCTCTTTAACCGCTCAAAGTCACCTTTGAGCGATTTTAAATTTAAGTTTATTTATCCACAGCCATCTGCCCAAACCTATTCTTTGATGTCCTTAGCTCTGCCGCCTGCCACCCCAGTGTAGGGCAGCAGTGCACCCCCACCTAGTGTTTTCCACCCTGCAGGCAAGCGCGTTTGGATGGGTTCAAACAGCCCGCCCACTGCTTCCAACTGTTTTGTCCCCCCATGAGACTTAGCGCTCCACCTGGCATGCATCCACCCTTCTCACCCTCCCTCACTCTGCTATTCACTATTGCCTCAGAGTGGACTATGGGCATTTGTTCCCATATGCCGATAAGGCAATTATTGACCTAGCCACTACAGCCTTTGTGCCAGCTGGCTTTATAGACTTCCACCTTTTTAAGGGCTACTTTGATATTGGGTTCTAATCTGAGGAGGATGCTGAAGTGGTGCACAAACTCCTCTAATTTATAAAAAAAACCCCATTCCCACAACCTGTACTCACCTTCCTTCAGATACCACACTAGTGGTATCCTTTGCAAATCTCCCATCCCACCTTCCACCCCAGGTTTTGTATGACCAGTTGGTTGCGGGGCTCATGGCTTATGGCACTCAGCCCAACCTCATCTTTGCCATTCCATCTGGTGCAGAATGCCTTGCTGCTCCTCATGCAACAGCCACCATTATACCACACTACCCTACCATAGCCCAACAAATCCCACCCCACGCTAGTGTGGCTGCAGCACTTGATCATTTCTTTTGGGCTTGGGTCAATAATGGTAAGCAGATTTATTCCCTCTGCTTTGGCCTCAACCATGCAAAAAGAGTGTACCCTAAGGCCAAATCTGCTGATGCAGCTTCTGAGCCCCCTCTGGAGGTTCAGTATGGGGCGCTTTGCTGCCCCCTCCCATCCTCCAATCTCATTCAGTGGGCCCACATGGAAAATCAGCCCCACCCAAAACCTCCATCCTCACTCTCCCACCTAAATCTATGCTAGCCAATCAGAGCAATGCTTGGACCAACATTTGCACCCAAGCAGCTACCCATTTGCCCAATCCCACCCACCCAAATTTGAATGCCACTATTCCAGTGAACCAAAATCCATAGGATCTATTGGCTGAGACTAATGAACCATGTAATGTCCTCTTTAGTAAGCATACAGGTCAACCTCTCTGCCATAGCAATTATGGTTGGGCAGAATTTTTCCTTCCTGACTTTGATAAAACCCCTATCCCTCACCATTTTGCTCCTCTACCCAATACAGCCCCCTTCCAAAGTGACCACCAGCTTGCCTTAGCTGTGGTATTCTCTCCTCATTGCCCAAAACTATGTACCGCGGTGGCCAAGTCAGTGGCTCAGCTCCAGCATAGCCTGCCCACCATCTTCTTCCCCCCCCCCCCCGACTTCCCTGAATCTCCCTGCAGTGACATCTCAAAACTATTTGATGATGCTGAAATTGCTGTTATGAATATCACAACACTTGCTTCATTCAACCCCTCAGCCAAAATCACCTGCCACAGTATCTCCCTTTTCACCCAACTTCCTGAAGCCCACAAAGAAGCTGAAGTTCTCCTCACAGCTTTTGTTGAAACACTTTTCCATCATTATCTTGATGCAGAAGTAGAAAACTCCTACTACACTGACCTCAGCCCCCACTATACAGATACCCCAACGCCCTGGCTCTCTGCTCTGATCTGGTACTGTAACCAACACCCCTTGATCAAGGTGGGTCTTTCTGAAAACCAACCCCCGACCCCTCCTCACCCTCTGCCATGGTGGGTTAAGCAGTTTCTGCTTCCCACCTGGTTAGTAGTTTATTTTGCCATTTTGAGTGTTGTGATTGGTACTATCCATCCCCTGGTCATCATACCTCAAATAAATCGAAGAATAGTTTCATAGGCTTTGATATTTAGTTGGTAGTTTTTGGCTGTTTTGTAAGTTCAATAATTGTTTTTGCTGAGTGGTGGTTTATTTTTTGGTTGATTTGATAGGCTCAATAGTTTCAGATAAGAGATTGATGGTTTAATTAATTTGGCAGACTTAATAGATTTTAGCTAAGTGGTTGGAGGTTGGAATTTTTAATAGGTATAATTGTTTCTGAACTTATTGATAGCTATCTACCAATATAAAAGCTAAAATAATTTAGAATCTGATTGATTTGATAAGTTTATTTTATTTGGCCGAGTGGGTTGATGGTTTTTGGTCGAATCGATAGGATACAGTTTAGCTTTGAGGGTGATTAGTTATTGGTTGATTTGATAAGTTCAGTTAGTTTTAGCTGAGTGGTTGGTCTTTTTGGTTGCTTCGATTGAGCAATTGGATTTAGCCGAGTAGTTTTTGCTTAACTAGATATAAAATCTAAATTAATCAATTCGAATCACCTGAAATTCTATAGACACCGTAGCGAAGCACGGGTAACTCCGCTAGTTTTTTAATATTTTTTTCTCGCTTCCTGGCATTCGACAATTTGTCGATATTCACATTTGGCCCCGTGAGAAACTCAACTGAATCACACTGGGCGACGAACGTGTTAAGTAACAAATATGGCAAAGATACTTTTGTATTGATTAAAACGTGATGTCATCTTTAAATAACCCATCTTTTATTATTTTTGTTTAAACAAAAATTGATGGCAATTAGAAAACAAAGCTGATATCAACTTAAAATCTTAATCTGCTGAAAATCTGATCAGGTTTAATAGAATATACTAAAAGTTATAAACATTATAAATAGACTCATAACGCCAGCCAATACAACTATCAGTAATTAGTAACTTTAATATAATTTAAGATGCAATTCACACCCTTGTCCATTTTCTTCGTTCTCTTTTATGTTTCATCTGAACATGCTCAAGATGGTGGCCACGTCGTAAATATCTCAGGAAATATTGGGAGTTACGTTGAATCTGATTGTTGCGAGCCCTCAGTTGTTTCATACGACACTTTTGTTGAACCAGAGATTGTCGAGTCAGAGATTATTGAATCCACGCCAATTGAGGCTTGCCATGTGCCAACCTCTGATGCATTCCATCCAATCATCATTCACGAACATCCCTTGACACTTGAAACACCTTGCGTAACAGCACCAGAGCACACAATTGAAAAGAGTCCAGTCGAAGTCTTGGTTGTGAATGTCATCCCTCAAGTTAACGAAACCCAGCCCACCACCACCGAAGAGCCAGCTCCACCCACAGAAGTACCTGAGCCAACTTCGGTTTCCCCAACTAAAGCCCCAGCATCCCAGCCTACTGTG
>JAKSZP010016475.1:0-38747 GCA_022478985.1 Massospora cicadina | reverse complement strand
ATATAAATTTTATTTTCAACTATCAATCCACCAACAATGAAATTAAATTTATCTGTTAGAAAACTAGACTTGAGATTGACCACCAAAAATTGTATAGCTTTAAAATATAGATTATTGTTCAAATATTGGACTATTTTTTAAAAAACTAGAATGGGACCTGGTAGAATCATCCTCTTTCATAAAAAGACCATTTAAATTGAGCCAAAAGTTTTAGAGATAAGTATAAAAATTTATAAAAAACATATATACCAGAAAATTAAGAACCTCCTCCTTTTTATAGTTTTGTAAAATGACAATGTTTAGTTGTCAATAACGTTCTTTCCAACTAGAATATCTAATTTAGTTGAATAATTTTGGTGATAATGATTTATCATCAAAGAGAGGGTGACCCTGTGGTAGACTTTAGACTTAATGACCATTGTCTCCCAAGTTTTATCCAGGTAGATAAACTTGGTTAGGGGACACCCTATGACTGTTGGCATTGCACACCAATGCCCCAAACTGTGATATTGAATTGCAAGGCGGTCTAGGGAGTTCCTGCCTATCAGGACACCATGCTTGGAGGTTTAACAGGATATATTCTCTTTTCACACTAGCTTCAATTTAACATTTTCCACATTAAATTGGTGCGCTATCATCCTCAGGTTGGACCACCCCATATATAATATAAATCTTTCATTATCATATTGATATCATCATGAAAATGTACATTACCATTTACCAGTAGATTCAAAGGTTACTTCAGAGATATACATATACACCACCTAGAAATTTATTTATATCTATTGACAGAAATTTATCTGAATAAATAATTAGTTCTAAACCTTCTTTCCGCTAAGTGTAACTTTCTGAGCAAATTACACAAATTAATAAAACAAATCAAATTTGCACATAGTAGTTTTGCTACAATGTCCTCAGATTCTCTGCTGGCTACTCCAGCGTGGGGCAGTGGTATAACTCCCCCCGCCATTTACTGTCTGGCAGGAAAACGTGCTAGGACTGATTCACCCAGTCATTCCAAACTTATGGGATTATTTGTTCCACCCAAGGACCTAGACGCCCACCTTGCTTGTACCCAAGTGGTACCTCGCTGCCCCCTAGTGCACCCCCAGAGCAACATGCGCTATGGCCTAAGGGTCAAAGATGGGTTCTATTCCCATACCACGACCAAGCCATTATCAAAATGGCACATATGGTGATGACATCCACCGGTTTTATTGATTTCCACCCCTACAAGGGGTATTTTGACCCCAGCTTTAACTGTAAAGCCAATGCTGCCACTGCAGCAACTGTGCTCTTGGTATTCCAGGGCACCCCTCTCCCCACAACTTGGACTCAGCTCCCAGCGGACACCACTTTGGTGGTTCAGTTTGATGGCTTTCCCACCCACCTCCCCCCTGAAGTGCTCCACCAGGAGCTGATGGACGGTTTGACAGCCTAAGCTCCAATCCTATCTTACAATTTGTGGTCCCAAATGGGGCCACACAACTCGCTGGTCCTTGAGCATATGCCACAATCAGCCCTGAATCTAATAAAATTGCAGTGTCAATTCCGCCGTGCACCATTCTTCCCTCAGTGCTTGACCATCCATTTTGGGCCCGCGTCAAGGGTGGGCAGATGATCTGTCCATCATGTTTCTTTTTTTAGTACTAGATCTGTCCATCATGTTTCAAGTTAGACCACTCAAAATGCAAGTGCACCTCCTCAACCACTTCTGGTGGATCAGACAACTCATCCGCCAACCTCCAATCTGCTGCCCATCCTGTACAATTTCCGGTCTGGGGCACAATCCTACCTCCCCACCCACAAAGCCTGTTGCTGCAGCTGCACCTGCAGCCACCAATCAGTCTCCTCCTCACCTCAATGCCATAAAAAATTCCTCCAATCAAGCATCAGATTTGATCCCAGTTTGATCCCATGCTTCCTCAAATGAATCAACCAAACCACAACCATATGCTGATTCCCCAATCAAATTCAACCAAACCCCATGGGAATTTTTGGCTGAAATTGATGAATCAGGTAAATTCATTGAAGAACCATCTTTGCAAATCAAGCAGTTTGTTAATGCAGAATGGGACGCCAAATACCACCCTCAACTTTATACCCCACAGCTAAACACCGAATCATTTTGCAGTGATCACCAACTTACAGTTGAAGCAACTGCAACACCAGATTGTCGTCCTCTGCGTAAAGCTGTTGCTAAATCAGTAGCGATGTTCACAGGAGGAATTCCACCTCCTGTTATCCCCGCAACCTTAACTCCAAAATATAAAATCACAGTGAACCATCTATACAAAAATGCAAACGATGCCATCCAGAACGTGACAACTATAGCATGGAATCCAAAAGTAAAAATAACCCTAACCAACATTGCCACGTTTGTTAAACTCCCAGACACCCGCATCAAAGCTGAAAAAGCTTTAACCAGATATCTCAGTGCCATTTATCTAGCTGGCAATTTCAATGAAATCCAAATTATCAGTGATATTTAACCCCATACTGCAGATGCCCCAACGCCATTACTGTCAGCCGTGACATGCACTCTACTATGGGAGGGAGAAGCTGCTGCTGAAGAGGCCGCTGAAGATGAGCCCCCTGATCCCCCCTCCCCTTCTGCCATGGAGGGATAAGCGGCTTCTGCTGCCATTTGGTTGGTCAGTTTTCAAAGTGTTTCATACATTCCGCTCATTAGGGCGTTTTGTTTGAATCAAGTAGTTATGTTAGTTTTTTTAGTCTAGTTTTAGCTTTGGTAATGTCCATCCCATGGTTGGCTTGCCTCAAATAAATATAAATAAACAGTTATAAGATTCTCTCTGCTCAATCTCACTTTTGAACAATTTTATAAAAAGAAGTTTAATTTACCACCGCCATCTGTCCTCATCCATTTTCCTGTTAATATTCTCTGATCCACCACCTGCTGCTCCAGTGTGGGGTAGTGGTGCTCCACCACATAGCATTTTTCACCCTGCAGGCGAATGTGTTCAAACAGGTTTGAATAGACCACAAACATCTAATGCCATTTTTGTCCCCCCACTGGACTTACTGCTCCACCTTGTACGTATCCACCCTTCTCACCCCATCCTCTTACCCTACCTCATTCCACAATCCAATTCTTACTATGTGTCAACTACAGGCATTTATTCCTATATACCTACAAGGCAATAATCAAACTTGCCACTGCTGCCTTTTCATCAGATGGATTTATTGATTTCTGCCCATGTAAGTGCTATTTTATCATTGGCTTCCAGATGGAGGAGGACACTGCAAAAGAGACTTCAACTCCCCTTATTTACAAAAAACACTTCCATCCATACTACCTGTACTCACCTCCCTTCAAACACCACACTGGTGGGGTCTTTTGCATCCCTCCCTTCCCACCTCCCACCCCAAATTTTATATGAACAATTGATGGCAGGGCTTTTCATTTATGAGACTCAGCCCAACCTCAACTTCACCATTTCCTCTGGTGCAGAGCTCCTGCTGCCCTTATGTCACTTCCACCATAATCCTACACCACCCTGCCATAGCCCAGAAAATCCCCCCTCTGCTCATATCACTGTGGCACCTGAGCTTCTTTTGGCTTGTGGTTAATGGTTGCCAAATTTGTCCCTATGTTTTGGGTTTGACCATTCAAAAAAATCCTGCCACTGAACCAAAGCCTCTGGGTGGCTTATGAGCCCTTTTCAGTGGATTCTTAGTGGCATTTTGTTGCCACCTCCCATCCAACATTCTGGCTCATTGGGCCATAGTGGGAAATTGGCCCCAGATCATCCACCCACATTTTCCCCCAAATTCAACCCTGCCAATCGGAGTTAAGCTTGGATTACCATTTGTGCCCAAGCAACCCATTTGACTACTAACCACCACAATTCTACATCTACTATTCTCATGAACTAGAATTCATGGAACCTATTGGCCGAGGTTGACAAATCAGGTAAGACTATCATGAATAAGAAAACTGGTGAACCTCTTGACATAATGGATTACAAATGGGCTGAATTATACAATTCTGATTTCAACAAAACACTATCCCCCAAATCATTTACTCCTAAACTCAATGCCATCCGCTACCAAAGTGACCACCAGCTTTCCTTAGTAGTGTTGGCCTAACCTTATTGCCCAAACCTCCGCAAAGCAGTGGCCCAATCAGTGGCTCAATTTTATAAAGGGCTGTATACACTCATTTTCCACCCTGATTTCCCTAAAGCACAGGGCGAAATTACCAAATTTGTTGATGATGCCAAATATGCTGTCACGCAGGTTGCAAAACTAGAAGGTTTTGACCCATCTTTTAAAATCACCTAGCAGAATATAACTAATTTGAACCAAATCCCTGATGTCCACCTACAAGCTGAACACCATCTAGCAGAATTAGCTGAAGCTATCTTCCAAGCTGATCTTGAAGAAAAAAGCCCATTTGTCACATCCATCCACCCCTACCACACTGATGCCCCACCGCCCTGGCTCTCCGCTTTTGTCCACTCTTACAACCATAATGATTCTGTCATGAAACAATATGCCTGTAGAAGAGCCGCCTGACCCCCCTCACCCTCTGCTATAGTGGGTTAGTGGTATTTCGCTCTGCGCCTGGTTGGAGGTTTTTCTTTATTTATTTTGTTCCATTCATTAGTTCAGTTCTTTTGCTCATTGAGTATTGGTAATGTCCATCCCCTGGTTTGCGTACCTTTAAAAAGAAGATAAAGAAACATTTATAATTGGTTATTATATGGAAAAGTAAATTTTTAACACTTGATTACATTTTATTTTAAGAATGGGTTTTGTGCATGAGGAATCTAATTTTGGTTCTTGTTAATTCTCGGCGTAGATTCTTGATCCCACTGATTCAGTTTTCACAGGGTATTAGCCACTAGGCAACCAAATCAGACAATATGAAGATCGCTGATCCTTTTAGTAAAACTAATAAACTTTTCACATGGAGCTATCTCCCCTTATTCTGACCTTTATTATTTTACTAATATGCAGACCTTTCTGCAACAACCTAATTTCTGAACGAGCCCCCTTCAATCCTCTATGCAACTCTTTATATCTCAAATCCCCAAGCCATATGCATCCTCAGCTTGGTGTCTTCTATTTGTTTTCCCCTTTTATTAAGAAACTCTAATTTATATCAATCTCAGCATAATCCCCCATTCTCACCAATTGGTTGACATATCAATCAACTATTATTTGTATACTTCTTTTTCATTAGTCTTGAGACTTGTCCCAATTCCCCCTCTGATCCATCATATGGTTAGCATATCATCCAGTCATATAAACTTCCTGACATTACCCCCCCCTCTGACTGGCGATATGCTCTCACTGTTTGTAGGCTCGAAGGAACTTTTTGTGAACTTGGTTGATGATCTGACCCCCCGCGGGTTCCTTAATGGTGTAAACATCCATGCCAGTCTTCTCAATTATCACAAACGGACCAACCCAGATGCTAGAAATCTTGTTTTTCTCCCAAAACTGTGCTGATCATGGAATAAAACATGGTCCCCTAAAGAGTACAGTGGAAGTCTGCTTCTTCACTTCTGATTGGCTGCCTTTTCACAAATCTTCTTGGCCAAACTGGTAGAGTAGGCTTCCAATTGCAGCTTGATTAATGTATCCTTAAGAGTCTTCAAATAATGCTGGGGTTCACTCCACAAGTATCCTCTACACATGAATGAAGCAAAGCAGGCAAAGCTGGATGTTGATCATACAACAGTTGGAATGGGTTCTTACCAGTGGTTAAATGATAGCTGATATTATACGCAAACACAGCCATGGGTAGAAGGGCGCTCCATTCTGAGGGTTGATCATTTACCAATTTATGGAGTATGTTCACTAGGGTTCCATCAACCCGCTCTACCATTCCATTTGATTCCAGACGATATGGGGTGGTCAAAGCCCCACAGATCGCCATCAACTCATTCAACTTTGGCAAAATGTGCAAAATGAAATTGGTTCCATTATCCGTTAAATTGAATTGCGGGCAGCTGTATCACTGTACAACAAACTCCATGATGAATTTGGCAAAAGTGACCGCGACCAAATCGTTGATGGCCTTGGCCTCCACCCATTGATTCAGATGATCTATGGTGACAGTAATATACTTGGATCAGCTGGTAATAGTTGGCAGAGGTCCCACTACATCAATAAACGGTGTGCCAGGCGAACTGGGGTTTAACCAGCTGGTAGGTGGTTTTCTTGTGGAATGGTTTTCCACTTGACACTGATGGCAACAACTGACCATTTCCAATATGTTGTAATGCATGCTCTCCCAGTAGTATTGGGGTCACAAAATCTCCAGTGTTTTCTGCAATCCTCCATGACCTACAGCCCGATGAGCATCCATAATTATCGCAGGTCTGGCTGAAGGTTTAGGGAAACTCAATGTCATGTCACCAATCTGCTTATATAGTTCTCCCACACTTAGTAAAAGTACCCACCCTAAGTCGATCTAATACCTTAATCACATGTGGTGGCTCATCCTGGTATTGTTTACCACCATCTTCTCATACATTATTTCAGCTAAATCCACTGTAATAACGACTGTTGGCAGCTTAGAGAGAGAATCCGCATTTTGGTGTTTTGCTCCCAGAAGGTGTACAATCTCAAAATCATATGCTTGAAGCTTCAGCGCCCAACGTGTGAGTCACCCTTCTGGTTCATGCAGATTCTGCAACCAACGCAAGGAAGCATGGTCCATCACTACTTGGAAATCGTAACCCATGCAGATATACCTGGAACTGTTTATAAGCGTAGATACCACTAAAAATTCTCACTTGGTAAAGGTGTAGTTCCATTTGTGACAGTTCAAGCTTCAACTAAAGAAGGCGATAGGATGCTCTACGCTATTATTGTCATTTTGAGATATTACTACCCCTATAGCGGAGAGGGAAGCATCCATTTGCACTATAAACTGTTTGTCAAAGTTGGGGTATTGAAATATGGGTGCACTTGCTAACGCGGTGCGCAATACGTTGAAAGCGTTCTAGAATTGTTCCATCCAAATGAAATAAGCGTTTTTCTTCAACAACTCGAAAAAGTGAGGCCCCAATACAACTGAAATTGGGAATGAACCAGAGGTAGTACCTGACCATCCCCAAAAACTCTTGAATGTCCCACTTACTACCTGGGCAGGTCATCTTGCTTATTGCTTCCACTTTAGCCAGCTGCGGTTTAAGCCCATTTGAATCCACAACAAACCTGAGGTATTCCAATTGTTCTTTTAAATAAATGGAACTTCCAAGGCTTTATTTTGATATTAGCGGCAGTGAGGTGTTAAAACACATGTTCCAAATGGGCGAGGTGTTCATTAAATGTCCGCAAGAACATGTTGGAATCATAAAGATAAACTAAAATGCAGGACAACTTTAAATCATCTAGATTCATATCCATGGCACGCTGGAATGTAGCTGGGGCGTTGCACAACCCTTGTGGCATGTGAGTTGGCTGAAATAATTCTTTCAAAGTGATGATAGCACCTTTAACATTCTGCTGATGGAAATTCGATCTGCCAATACCCAAGATCAGATCCATGGCTGAGAAATAGTACACTCCTCCCAATCAGTCTAACGCATTATCAATCCGTGGAAGAGGGTAGAAATCCTTCTTCATTACATTATTGAGTTTGCGATAGTCAAAAACCACTTGATTCAAGCCATCTTTTTTCTTCACAATGAGCACCGGTGATGCCCACAGACTATTTGACAGCTCTAGCATCCCCTGCACAATAAGCTTATCCACCTCATCAGAAACAACTTCCTCCACTGCCTTAGAATGTCTAATAAGTCGAGATCGAATGGGAGTGTGATCCCCAGTATATATCCAATGTACCACCCCTTGAGCACACCCCAAATCGTGATCATCATGTGCAAAAATATCTTGACCCTTTCTAAAATAACGCCATAGCCTGTTCTTGTTGTTCTGCTAATAATCCAGTAAGCGCTTCCCGCGAAACCAAGGTCATATGTCGAGTGGAGAGCTTGTCAGCAGTCTGAGATCCTCCCAGGAGCTGAAATCATGAATATAGCAGACTTCTTCTATAGGAAGAAAGTGTAAGTAAGCCACCACTTGGTGCCGCTGAATTATTATGGTCTCCTTCTGTAAATTTGCTAGCAGTACTTTCACTTCTCTATTACCAGGTAGTAGAAACCCTGGAGACACATGTAGTTTAAGCCAAGAGTGTTGGTGAGGAGCCATGATTTCTCCATACAGCCCTTTAAAGACATTGATTTAGAGCTCAGTACCTACTATGCATTGGTATCAAGAGGGTATGCTCTAATTGCTTGCTGCTTAAAGCAGAATCCCTTTGTATTCATAATTCTGTTTGGGGAGGACCCTGGTCCACCGATTTAGTCATTGATAGCGCACAAAAATTACTCCGTCACTGTATGCTAGATTGATTTAACTAGAGTGGAACGATTCCATTTGGATTTCACATGAGGTAAAATAAACAGGAATCTGTTGTCCTAAAACATTAAGTGTTTCCTCCGCCATGTTTATCACAACTCCAAATTTCCTCATAAATGCTGCACCAATTAGCATGTCATAGTTGTTGTTTGGCAGAGCCACCACTGAGCAGAAGCCCTGACTGACCCAAAAAGTAAGGGAAATGCACTATATCCACCTTCAGACACAGTGCTATGCATCCCTGCGGTTCCATATACTACTCAATGGTCCACATCCAGTTTGAGCAGAAGCTTAGCCACTGACTGGGTAGAGACTATGTTCATAGGGGCTCCAGTATTAATGATAGCGCGGATTTTTGTATTTTGAACAAAAATGTCACAATAAGTACATTCCAAGTAATAGGAACCATCGGTGTTTATTGCGTGTACGTCCAAGAGCTTAATGTTACTTAAGAAAGAGAGAGATGCTCTTGCCAACCTGAGGATACTCATTGATGATTTTTCCCAACTGAATGGCTGTGTGGACTCCTACTAAAGAAGCAGCAGCCATCAGGGGATCCTTGATACTTGTGCCAGTCTGTTCCAAGATCTGCCATGCATATGGCTTCCGCACTTACTGGCAAAACACAGAGCTTGAGGATGAATTTATACTTTTGGAACCGAAAGCAGGGATACCTGATGGAAGATGTTGGTATAGTAACTCATCTGATTGAGTTCCAAATCACCCCAATTAGGAGCTAGGGATTCATTAGGGACAAGTGGACTAGACATCGCGGAGGTAGAGCATCCTGTCTCTACTCCGCTTGAGCTTTTCCCTGTGGGGTTTCCTTGGTTGGTAACGCATACACTCATGTTTTGCTAGACAGTTTGCCGCATAATACCCCTCCAGCCGCATTGGAAGCAAGTAATTATGAAAGGCTTACATATATAACATGCAGCTGAAGGACCAGTGCGAAAATTAATGGTATGTTTCCAAAGTTGGGAATGAGCTGGCATATTGTATCTAGGCCGGAAAGAATTTTGCAGATCTGTATGACAAGAAAATATGTTCCAGTGGTTGATAGCATAGTTGCTGTAGTTCATACACTGAAGTCTTTGGTGCGGGGATAACAGATGGTTGCCAGGATATATTAGGGGCACTGTTTGTGGTAGAAAGTTGGCATAAATTATTCACAATTTGAATTAGTCCTGCCTCTTCTTTCAACATGTAAGACATAGAATTAGATAGTTCCCAATATGGTTTGCCAGCCGCCATCATTGCAACCCCAACATCCTCAGCGGATAAAAGGTTATCTCTGATTAGTATATGTGCTTCCACTGAGAAATGTTCAGCAAAATCTGAAAGGGTCTCATTTTGGTGAAATTTTATAGTCAGAAAGTCAGCTTTCCATTGGGCCATCTTGGTTGCACCCCTAAACAGTCAGAGAACAATCATCTTAATTTCTTTGTAGGAGGCCGAGATGTTTGGAAGGTAGCAAATAACTTGATTAGCGATGTCTACATCAAGAGCAGACAGCAACAGTTTTTCTTTCCATCAATCAGAAACTCCTTCCATGGCGAATTTAAATCAGTTGAAGTAACCGTGTAGATTACTGTCACAGCTAAAAGGAGGTAAATTCTCAATTCTCACAGCTTCGCCCTGTTTCAGACTTCTTCAGCAAGGATCAGGTGAATTGGTTCCAGAGCGACTAAGGGAACCACCCCTTAGGAATTATTGTACCGCTGGCTGGTCAAGCTCAAATCCGGTGTGATGAACTTGAAGGAAGTATAGTCATGTGGGGTATACATTCCAGTGCTTGAAGGATATTCATTAGGAAATCCATAGCGTTCATCCCCCAGATTGCCGCTAACTTCACTGTTCCCCCAGCTCCAGCATACTCCACAAAATGCTCAATGATCATCTGCTCCACTTTAACCAAATGACAACTACACCATCCATCCTGTAATTCCTGTTGCAGTGTTGCATATTGATTTTACAGCTCCCATAATATTCTCTCTCCTCGTGCAACTGCAGCTCCACTGCTTGTAGGCGTGAGAGGACGCTTCTAATTGTACTCTGTATATGGCCATGCTGTCAGCTAGCATTATCTGCTTGTTGATTAGCATCATCTATCCAGGTGAGGAGAGCGACTTGTTCCCTATATAATTCTTCATTGGCCTGTCAAAGGGTATTAAGTCTTTCTTGTATGTCAGCATACTCCCACGCCTCATATTCATATAATCAATATCCGTGTAACAATCACTCTATAATCCGCAGCTGCTGAGGGGTCACATTTGTGGAGCACCCTAGTTGGTCAGCCATCAGCTCAGGGCAGTTTTCTAATTTCAGATTGATCACAACTTCATCATTACCCAGTTTGGTCACAGTGAATAATATAGGATCATTATTAGATGCTTCCTGGATTTCTTCTGCATGACGCGCATGGAATCCAATAGAATGGTGATATAACAAATGAGGGCTCATCATTGTATCTACAACTTCAAAATAACTACAGCTGACCAATGGCCCCCTGTAGCAAGCACCACTGTTAATTCTTGGCGTAGAGTCTTAATTCCGCTGAGTCAGTTTGAGCTGGGTATTAGCCACTGAGCAACCAAATCAGATGATATGAAGATCGCAAATCCTTTAATAAAACTAATAAACTTTTAACATGGATCTATCACCTCTTATTCCGACTTTTATTATTTTACTAATATGCAGACCTTTCTACAACAACCTAATTTTTGAATGAACCCCTTCAATCCTCTGTGCAACTCTTTATATATCAATTCCCCAAGCCATATGCATCCTCAGCTTGGTGTAGACTATTCGTTTTCCCCTTTTATTTGAAACTCCTATATATATTAATCTCAGCGGAATCCCCCATTCTCGCCAATTGGTCAACATTTCAATTGAATATTATTCATATACTTCTTTTTTTAGTCTCGAGACTTGTACCAATTCCCCCTCCAATCTGTCATATGATTAGTGTATCATCCAGTCATATCAACTTCCTGACAGTTCTATATGATGCATAGAATAAATATTTATCATATTTCTAAGAAGTGAGCTTAAATTAAATTAGAATTATGAGTGTTGTAAATTTTTTTACATAGATTGTAATCATTTTAATCCAATATTACCAAAATAAAGTGGATATCCTTCTGCTGTTTATCTTCTATAAGCATGTAAAGTTTCAAGATTGGTTTGATAGTTTCTAAGATTACCATGCCAACCCAGACCTTAGAGATTTTTTTCTATAGATTAATTAATACAAAAGTTAAGTAATTTAAAAACATGCTTCTATGCTAGCATAATTTTTATCATTAATTAAGATATGGATCTTAGAATCACAACGCTGAGCTAGTATCTAGAAAGATAAAAGAATCAAGCTTAACATATTTATTACTAAGATATGACTCTTAATAAAGATATGCAATAAGAAAAGAAGTGCAAATTGATACATAAAATTACTTATAAAATTTATTCAAGGTATGCCAACCAAGGGACACATATTATTAAACAGAAATATAATGAAACAAACCAAAAGTATGAATCAACCACCCAAAACAAGCAGCGAGACACAAAAAATGAAAAAAACCTACCAGGTGGATAGCGGTAAACTGTTTATCCCGCCATATGGGGGAGGAGGGAAATCAGGTGGATTATCACTTTTAGATATAATTTCAGTTTAAGCATTGAAAAGGCGAATCAATGCTGAGAGCAAGGGGTTGGGGCATCCTTAGGTTGAGGGTCAAAGTGATGTAGATAGACGTTGATATAAACAATTTGGGCCTGGATCAGAACCTCTACAAGTTCAGCATACTGGTGTTCCACTTGAATGTGGGCGTCAGGAAGCTGAGCAAATTTTGCAATGTTGGCTCATGTGATGCATGTGGATGGGGAAAAATCAGCCAATTCCACGACTTGCTTGACAGAGGTGCCAGCAGAATCTCTGAGTCGTGTGATTTCTTCTGCTGCAACAGCAGGGAAATTGGGAGGAAATGCAGTGGGATGCAGCCCTTCTTTAAATTCAGCAACAGAGGGTGCCACGGCTTAATGGAGATGAAAACTTTCAGGTGAAGCAACCATGGCCTTGGCTAGCTGATTGTCACTCAGGAAAGGGGTAGCAGTGGGTTTGGGGATAAATATTTTGGGTGGGAAAGGGGCATCAAAGTCTGAATTAAGATTAGGTTCTAAATTAATTGGGGAGTACGGTGGTGGGAAAATTTCACCAGTTTCATCCACTTCATCTAATAAGTCCCTAAGATTTTGGTTGAGTAGAATTGATTTGGTAATATGTGGCTTGGGTTGAATAGGATTTGGGGCGGGAAATTGGTTGGATTTGATTTGGGTCTAACCCTGCACCAAATTGGTTGTCAAGTGTGTAATTTTGGATGTCTTGGGTATGGGTTGCTAATTTTTATTTCAGATTCAATGAGCGCTCAGCCTGTAAAAGTGGGGGCAGCCAAAATCCCCATTAAAACGCTGTTGGTGTGGCCTCATGGGCAGAGTTGGCAGTGTTTGCATAGTGAATTGTAACAACATAAATTCTTCATATGGTTCAATTTTTGACATAGGGGGCAAATTGTGTAGCCATTTTCAGTGTAAGCCCAAAAGAAATGGTCTGGTGCGGATGGGATATAGGCATTCGGTGGGATGTACTGGGCCATGTTTAGCTGGTGAGGGGTAATGGTGGCCCTTGCCTGAGGTGCTGCTAGGCGCTTAGCACCACTTGGGACAAGGGCTTGTAGTATGTGGGGTTTGTGCCATAAGTGGACATCCCTGACATCAACTCCTCATATAGAGTTTGAGGGGGAAGGTGAGATGAAAGGTTTGTGAAGGTCACCAAGAGTGTGGTATCTTTGGGGAAATGAGTTCAGGTGGTGGTAAAAGGTATGTTTTGGCAAACTAAGGGCGCTGTTGCTGTAGCAGCCACATCCTCATCCATGGGGAAGCCAATATCAAAATATCCCTTATTAGGGCGGAAGTCAATAAAATCAACTAGAGCAAAGGTGGCCGTTGCCAGCTCAATAATCACTTTTTCAGCATATTGTTTGAGACGTCCATATTTGAAGTGAAGGAAAAAAAAGATATTGGATTGAGGTAGGGCTAGGAGGTGAGGGTGGGTTGGGTGGACTTGTGCGAGGTGCAGTGCTAAGTCCCTTGGAGGGACAAAGCAGCCAGTTGTATTAGGTGGACTGGATGAGCCCATATGAATGCGTTTGCCTGCAGGTGGTAAACGCTAGCAGGTGGAGCACCGCTGCCCACACTGGAGCAGCAGGTGATGGATCTGAGGAGATAAATTAAAAACTGATGCAGTGAGGCAGCGGTGAAAAATTAACTGTTTTTTTGCAAAATTGCTCAAAAGTGATGTCAAGTATAAATAGTTTTGATATCTTAAACTGCTGTAATTTAACCATTAGCTTGAAACTAAGGATACAATACTTATAATGCTCAATGGTCCTATCTCATCAAGTGGATATTTTGAAAAATATGCAATGTGATTTTTTATTATAAAATCAAAAATGATTATAATAAAGACCTGTTTAAATTAAAGATATATCTAATCAGATGAACTAATAGAAAGTATGTACCATTCTGCAAGATAAAGTGTCAGGAATAATGGGAATTGTGCAGAGATGAATGGTTGAAATGTGACCTAATTTGCAAAATGACCAATGGAGATCCATTGTTTTGAAAGTTAATGCAATTGATAAGGACAATGAACTCCTTGAAGAGCGATCAAGATCCAAAGCCTTCCTATTTCCGCTGATTTACCTGACTAAGACGCTGAATCATTTTGACAAAGATTTTACCATTTTGAGGTCTTTAAAATCCGCCACCACAATAAAGAAAGACTGAGTATGGCAAAAACCTTACCATTTCACTGCACCAATCAAAAGATCTCAATACTGACTTGGATCCAATTTTCTCACAAAGTCTATCCTACTCAATTTGGAACTTCCACTAAAGCTATAAATATCTTTGATTTGTAATCTTTAGAGATGTCTTCAGATTTTCTTAGTTAAAATAACTAGAGATATTCCTGCCTTTTTTAATACAGAGATACCTGCCTGTTTAAGTAACAGAGATTTCCTTAATGACACCATTTCCGTTGAGAGATTGCCTTAGGGAAGAAGTACCCCTAAGAGATTCCGCTGGAGCTACATTTGACTAATAAACGAGTAGCCTATGAAGAACCTGACCTTCAAATTAAACAAAAAATTCAAAACTGGTGCTCCCTTCTAAGACCCCCCATGACTACCTGGTGTAGACCTATCTTCAGGATAAATAATTCAGTGGCAATAGCCCTGCTAATATGAAGGAGAGCATGAGCTGACCAGATGGTTATTACTAATAATTAAGATATGCTTTTATCTCACACTCGAGAGCTTAATCAGTGCAATCATGACCCTTACTATTTCAGTACTTAGCTGATTCACTATACCAAAGCATATTGATGAGGTTACTGACACTTTCTCAGTATTAAAAGCCAGAACTATCACCCCTTGTGAGAGTTCTAGCTGAAGTCACTCCACACAAATTGCTCCCAGCGCGAAACATCTATATTCCTCACCTGACCTTCCTGGAAATGAAGTAGGAGTAGCCCAAACGGAAACCCAACTTCAGTTATTCACTCTTCCCTTTTACAACATCATATGCATTTACTTGGGCTACATCACTTGAATTACAATAGCAACATAAACTTTCTCATCAAATACATGCTCATCTTCTTGAATTGTATAAAGCTGCTATAATTTTAGTTGAGACAATAATGAGGCTTTTTTTTGGAAAATTGCTAAGATATCAAAGAACTTCAATGTCACTTGTCCCAGATTGACTGTAGATATCCCATATCTACAAGGAAAACTTCCCAGCAGATGATCTATGCAGCTAATATGGATCAATGAGTGTAACATGTTTTTTCTAATCTCATTGTCACAACTCCACCAGTTGCACTCACAGGTACTAATGCTTGGGAGAACAACATATTGACTGACTGCAAGAAGCTTAGAACATCAAGGGCAGCCAAAATGACAGTGTTTTTTAAGACGCAGAGATGGACGAGACTTTTTAATTAAGATAAAGTATAACTAAATAATAAATAACTAATAATTTCTTCTAAAAAGTACTTCATTTTAAAATAAAGCAATATTAATATTATACTATTGGAAAGTAAAGGGGATTAATGATTAACCAGAAAGGGCAAAGAGTGATTTAAAGATCAGCCTGGATTCCCAAGTGGTTTGTTCAATGTTGTGCCCCATCTGGAAGGTCAGCTGAGCTTCTTGATATCCTGGTGATATTTTCATATCATAAATTAAATTAGTATTATCCTTAAGTAGGAGCTCTTCCAATAGTCCAGGTTTAGGAGCCCAACTTACTAGCTTTTAGAATGAACAGTTGATGAAGATATTAGGATTTTTGGTCCAAAGATGATATAGTTGAGTATTTGTGTGGTCATGAATAAGATAAATTATTTGAGAATAATGCTAAAAGGATTAGCTGAATTTATAGTAATTTATGTATAACTTTAAATTAAAGCCTACATTGATGATGTAAGTTTAAACCTTAATTCAGGACTTATGGGACCATTTTGATTATTGAAGGTCATTTCCCACATAAAGTATATGTTGACCTACTCCCCAGGATAAGGCTTGCACCTTGAATAGGGAAAATCTAAAGAGCCCCCCTCAAGCCTTGTTCTAAAGAAGTAAGTCTTGGTTCAGGTGAAATTAATTGTTCCTATTAATTTTTGAGTTATTTGGGGTGTACTCTTGAAAATTGGCTGGTATATCTTATCAGGCTCCTTTGACTGATGCATCTCATCTCAAGGCTCAAAAATGTTCAACTGATGACAGTCATACCAGGTTTTGAACAGTTTGATTTGTGTCAAGAGGCCACACTGAGTCTTCATTTTGTTGAAAAGCTGGGGCTTTGTAATTGCAATTGGAAGAGTTCAACAGCAGCAGGTTCAATAAATGTATTTTAGCATCACAACAGAAAGCAGGGGCTTCTACTGGAGCTTCCATATTGATGTTGAGGATAAGCAGGTGCTTTGTGTTAAATTGACAAGGTAGGATGGAGTCACAAAGAAACATTATCAAAGTGGCTGAGTTGGGATAGCACAATCTCCATTTAAGAGTTAGCTGGGGATAGATGACAATGGCATGCTTGAGGCGCGAGTATCTGACAAGATGATCTAGACACCAGGTATAAGATGATATAAATTGTGCCCAAGGACAAACAGATTGTACAACATATGGTGGAGTCTGTTCCACTGTCAAAGAGGCGAGAGAATTTGGTAAAGTGGTGCAGCTGGGTTGAGTAAGCCAAAGCCCATTACCTTGTGGAGGTTGATCTTTGTCAGTGGGCCTTCACCTCGATCCCAATCCTTTAACTGACACATGGCGAAGGAGAAGTTGGAGGCGGCGACATAATAAACCTTGGAATGATTTGTGGGGCATTCCAAGTCCAGGTGCCTGAATTTTGCCTTGTCCTCCAGCAGTTCAATGTGACAACTCTGCAAGGCCACCTTCATTTTGGCCAACTTGCACTTAAACTACAAGAGCTCTTTCTTTGGTTTCTTGAGGATATTATGAGTACCCATGAATCTACCCAAAGGAGGTTCTCCCAACTTCAGGTCCTTCCAGTTCGCTTCAGCTGCCATTTTCATCTCTGGCTACCAGTCATAGCAAACCAAGATAGTGTTAATTGGATCATAAACCTCTATGAGCTGGGTTGATCCTTTGACTGGTTCATCAGTGGGCTTAGGTTCATCTGGGATGATAATCTTGATCCCAACGTTGAGATGAGTTCCAGTTTAGGTGAATGGTCCGCAGATGGTGCCTTTCTAGTTGGGAAGCTGGTTGCCTTTCTGAGGTAAAATCCCATTCTTTATATTAATTATCCTCTCAACCTTAAACTTCAGCCTGCTTGAATTAATTTTAAGCTCAGTTTTGTCAAGACTGGCATTGTCCCAAGCTGAGGGCAAAACCAGGTAAACTAAATTACTTCTTTTACTAATAATTGGCTCAATTTTCAGAGGGGAGCCATCAAAATTGATAGGTGACAGACTTGCTGGAAAAATCAAGCTTGGCACTATCACTACTTTCATGAAGGTAGATCCACTTATTTTATCCAGCGTTTTTGGCATTTCAATGTGCTGGTAGTATTTGGAGATTCTTTGAAGCTCATGAGGCTTAATCCCAGTGTTGAGTTCAAAAAATAGCTCTTGACTTGTCTCAATTCCATTGGTTTAATGTTGTTGATGCTTGCTGGCTAAGTTTAATTTGTTTATCAACACTTTTGGGCCCATACTGGCTATGAGCTTCATTTTCACTTTCTGCTTAGAAGCAGCCAGCTGGAATTGAAATTGAAAAACGGAGTTCTTTTTTTATTACCTAAATAATTATTAGCGTTAGTTTATAAAATTATTAGTCTTTATTAAAATCTGGGCACTCTGATTGGGTGATCTTCTTTTTTGACTAAAATAATTTGTAACTTAGCTAATTTTTTTTGTTTAAATCTGAGTGAAGCTTGAACACAGCTACTTCATCACAGTAGACAGGATTTAGATTTAAATAATTATTCTGTTGAGTGAAAACTTCAAAAGCTTCTTCTCTCCTGGTATTTCACATTCTCTTGCAATGTGATGCTTGAGCCTTGTAATAAAATATTGCCTTTATTAATCTTTTTTCTTTCTAATGCTGGAATTTTTGCTCAAAAACATCTTTTAAATTCTTTAAGTGTAACTAACAGGTCAAGCAAATGTTTCAACTGACTGGAAGTCCTGAAGTGCTTAAAGCTTCAGGGTCACACTAAATAGATTCTAAAAGTTGGTCTTATAATTACTTTGTCCTGGAATTTCAAGGTAAATAGATCAAAAGATCAGGATCTGAATGCTCATGATAGATTCATTGTTTTTGTCCAAAGGTGAGGTGAACTATACTTTTCTTCCTCGTTGCAAACACTTTTGCAACCTATTCAATTCAAGACTCAATCTAGTTTTATAATCTCATAGAGGAGATTAGTCTGCGCCCATGTCTGGGAGCAGTTGGGCAAGCAAGGCAAGAGGAGCAGGTGGAAGGCCCGCGGCCTCTAACGTTCAAAAACGCCCCGGAGAATCTGGTGGAATAGAAAAAAATCTCAAAAAACTGACGGTCACAATTTCCCCAGAGATACTCATGTGGCAAGCACGATGCAACCAGTACATCAACACGCCACACTCCCAGCCACTTTCATCGGTGGAATTCGGAGTCCATGTGTATCTGGACATCCAAAGAATGGCCTTATGGGAAAAATTTTGTGAAGATGTACACAAAATTTTTCCGACTGTGGTGTACGTTGCACCTCACTCCATGTCATGCGGTTGGCTGGACCTGGGTTTCGAAAGCAAAATAGCAGCAGACAAGGCTGCAGTGGTGCGCATAGTGGTCGACCTCCCTGAAGGGCAATGGGTCATCTAAACCAAATGCACCAGATGGACAAAATCAAACCAAATTTTCCTCAAGTTTGAGGTTTTTGCCTACTATGGTAAAACGTGACATTTTGGAGCAACACCTGAAAGATGGTCTCGCCATATATGGCGAAATACAATCTTTTAAATGCAACATTTCACACTGATGCCACACCTGTGCACTGGCAAAGCTATCTCAGTTCTGACCCCAACTGAGGAGATTGTGAAGGACCAAAACCAGATCCCACACTCCACCTTTATTGACATCACAGGGTATACCACCCACCCATTCTGGGTAACCGTGGACAGCGCGCCCCCCATTTGCACCCACTGTGACATGTTTAGCCATAAGGCGCACGCATGCCCCATCAAGGAGGGCGTCACATTCCAAGAGCACCCCTCAGCAGCCATGGCCAGCGGAGAGGCGCACTACAAACCAACTGCAAGCACCAAGGAGGCTTTCCCGTGGGGAGCACAAGGCTGCTATCTATTGGTAAAGCCCATCTCCCCGCAGGAGTGGAAGAAGGCCAAGCAGGCCCATAGGGCCACAGCCAAGGAAGTGGCCAAGGCCACCACCACCATCCCACACTCACAATCCCAGGAGGACATGGAGACCTTCGCGGTGGAAGCAACTCAGGAATCCATCACCCAATCAGATTGGGAGGCCCATGCTGAGTGGGCCACTCAATCCGAGATCTGATGGAAGATTCAATCTCACCCAATCGCTGCACCCAAGCTCCAGTTGAAACTGACTTGGGACCTATCCCAACCAAAAATTTTTTTTTGCCCTGCTCGACGGTGCACTGAACTTATCCGCACCATAAAAAATTCGTCTGATGTCAGGAAAACAAAAAGTGAAGGCCAAAGCCAACGTGACTCTTTCCACAAAAATTAACAAAAACCCCGATAGCGTTGCTGCTAACTGTTGCACTGCTGTGAAAGCCTGTGGGGACCTTGAAGAGGCTGGTGGGCCCAGGGGCCCACCCCTCACACCTAAGGTGTGATGGGGGAAACCTTCACTCTAGGGATGCTGAATATCGCCAGACTCAAGGCCTCCCCATCCTAGGCTAGGAAACTGAGTTTTTTACAACACAATTTACCCGTGGATATCCTGGCCATCCAGGAGTCCCTCTGTCCCCTGAGGTTCCGAGGAAGCTTGGAAAACAATGCTCCTCCCATCCCTATCCTTTTGGTCAAAGCACTGTGGGGTGCTAATTCAGAAAAATAATTTTTTAAATTCACATCCTCAGAAACATTCTTAAATGGCTGAGTGCTTGTCGTCACCTTCTTGTGGGCTGACGTTGCACACACAATTGTCAACATCTATGCCCCAAACAGTGCATACAAGCATCAGGAATTTTTCTCATTGGTCAAATCCCTCCCACTACCCCCTGATTCTTTCCTAGTTGGTGACATGAACTGTTGGCTAACCTCACCAACGGACCGGTGGCTGCCCTCACCCCACGCCCCACAGGGTCATGTAGAACTACGCGTTCTAAAAGCCACCCTTGGGTTAATAGATGCGCTGCTGCAACATGCCCCCTGCTCAAAAACATGACGCATCCCCACATCCACAATGGCCAATTAAGGTCCATGACCTGCATCGACCTTATTCTAACGCCAGCGAAATTCCAACCCCACATCTCCCACTTTAAAACAACGAAAATGGAATTCTCTAACCACCGACTGGTCTCAATAACATACCACTTACCCATCACAGTTGCAAAGGCCCCACAATGGTGCGAATCTGCCCCCCCGAGCTCGCGTCACCAGGATTTTCCATGTGGGTGGAAGAGGCAACTTTGGCGAAATTGTTTGTTGCACCATTTTGTGCGGACCCCATTTCCACATGGGAAAATTTCAAAGAGGACACCATCCGCCACTATCGCCATCTCTCCTCCTGACGCTCATATGTCACATCGGCGGTTATCTCACATGCTTTGGTGGAATTGGCCCACTTGGAGTCCAACATTCCAGCCACAGGATACAGCCCTGCATGGGGCCAGAAGTGGGCAGAGGCAGCTGCCCACCTCAACGCACTCAAAAGGCAACACAAACATCGGGTTTGTGTCCAATACAGGGCCACACGCATCACTAAAGGCGACAAGTGCACCAAGTACTTCTTTAAAAAAATTTTGCACCACGCCAGAGAGTGGCCTGCACACAGGTGCAAAGATCAGATAATTCCATTGTGGATACACCAGCCGAAGTGGCAATTGAATTGCAAAAATATTACTCTGAGTTATACCGAGCCAAACCAATTCAGCCAGCTGAAATGGCGGAATTTCTCAACTGAGCTCATATCTGCACCATTTTCTGATACCCAGAAATAATGAATTTAATTACTCTGAATGAATTATGGACAGCCATTCGCGGTGCGCCAAACCAAAAATGCCCAGGCCCAGATGGCATACCATATGAGTTCTACAAAAAAATATTTCAAATATATATCCCCATTGCTGCTAGCCTCACTTAACCAAAGCCTGTTGGAAACGCGCCTCCTACCAGGAGGACATGAGGCCTTTACTGTCACACTCTTCAAGAAAGGGGATAAGCTTGACTTAGCCAACTGGCGCCCCATTTCTCTAACAAACACAGACACCAAAAATTTTAACAAAAATCATGGCTAACTGTTTAGGGACTGTAGCATC
Source organism: Massospora cicadina (assembly GCA_022478985.1). NCBI lineage: Eukaryota > Fungi > Entomophthoromycota > Entomophthoromycetes > Entomophthorales > Entomophthoraceae > Massospora > Massospora cicadina. Next base: position 17,255 of record JAKSZP010016475.1, on the reverse strand, counting down.
TGCCACCATCTCCCCAGAACAATTCAGTTTCATTCCCAGAAGGTCGATTTGGGATAACGTGCACTCTGTGGCTAATGTATGTCAGTCCACAGCCTCTGGGGCACTTGTATCTTTGGACCTTCAAAAGGCCTATGATAGAGTAAACTGGGAATACCTTAGGGCCTGCCTCCATCAATTCCGCCTACCCCCCACTTCATAAACTGGGTGATGCTGCTCACAGAATCTGCGACAATGGCAGTGCGTGGCCCAGGCTTCCAAGCGGAAGTAATCCGCCCTCAAAGGGGCCTGCGACAAGGGGACCCCCTCAGCCCACTCTTATACAACTTCAGCCTTGACCCACTACTGCGAAATGTGAATGCCCAACTCACTGGGGTCCATGTGCCAGGCCAAACCCCAGTCAAGATGATGGCATTTGCAGATGATTGCGTGGTGGGGGTGTCTAATAACAAAGATGCACGCGCGCTTGAAGCCCTCATCCAGGAATATTCCTAGGTAAGCAACGTGGCACTAAACGCCTCCAAAACCGAAACTCATCCTCCTTGGTCAGTTTCAGAACTGCTGGGCCCCAGCAATTAGTTCCCAACCCGGCCCATCTGCTCGCCCATGTCCACGCCTTACTAACTCAACACACACCGCTCCACTGGTGCTCCCCTTAGTGCCACGTCCTACCATAGGACCGGTGCGCCATCTGGGCGTGTGGATGGAGGCAGGCGGATATGCGTCAGCAGTAATGGAGTGCCATATACTGGACAACGTGACGAAGCAAATCGCCTCTCTCAGAGCCCACCCTACTACCCTCACTGGCAGGGTTGTTCCTGCCAACTCTATGCTCCTATCCAAAGTCTGGTTCGGAGCCCACGCCATCCCCTTCTCACCAAGCTTCTTCAAATCCCTGTATGCTTTGCTGCAAGGTTGGCTTTGGTCAGGCCGCCCTCCACCAGTACGGCTAGAGGTCATGTTTGGCCCTCATCATCAAGGTGGCATGGGCCTGCTTGACTTCAAAGCCCATGCTGTCAAGATCCTGGGCACTTGGATCGCGGCCATCACCGCTCCTACACTCCCATCCCAACACTGGTCCCGCGCGGCCCACTCCAACTTCTCCTGAGCCTTGGGCATCAACAATCCAATAAAACCCCACTCCCTGATGAAATACCTCGCATCACACACATCGGCCACAGGTCCTAATGGGACTAAAACCCACTACAAATGAATCCTACTCTCCATGCGAAGCTCAGAGTGGAGAATTCGTATTAGTGGACATACAACCTGAAGAGACCGCCCCTCTCCTCAGTTCACACAAGAGGTACAGGGGCTACCCATCCATGATGGCGTGATACCCATTCGACCCCATGTCCTATCCAGGGTGGACTACCTGGACATGATGGACATCCCTTATTCCACTGAGACCCAAAAAACTATCTGGAAATACGCACACCATCCTCTGTTGCAGCCTCAAGTCCGCTCCCATGTGTGGCGCTGCCTGAGGCGGGTGTATCATACAGCTGAGCGCTCTAACGCTTTACACTCATCCTGTGTCGTGTGTGGCCAGTATGGAACGCTGTTCAACCGCCTGGAGAAGTGCCCCACCTCTAAAGTGATATGGCGCGAAGTCCAACGTCTGCTGGGCCAGGATCAAACGCATCCCTTCAGTCTGTCAAGAGATATGTTTGCTTCCTTAATGGCCTCCCCCCTCCCACCCTCCGTCCATGCTCTGGTGGTTGCAATTGCCATGTGGACTATCCACACGATTGTCTTGGATGCCATCGCTGGCTCCATCCCCACCCTCCCAGAAGCTGTCCACAGATTCCGGTCTCATTTGGTGGACCACTTTCAAGCATGGATGTTTGGATATCTCCCGCCGTGTCGCTGACAGCTGGTCTCCTCCTGGTTCCCAGTCTGGTTCATCAAATCAGACCCCTTCCTCCACACGTGCTCAATAGTGGCTACGGCCCCTTCACACGTCCCCTCCCCCTCCCCATAAATGGCGTTCTCGCTGGCAACAAGAGATAGAATCGCTTCTCTGGGGTGCTTCCCCTGGTACTAAGTTTATCTTTCCTGAGTCATATTCAGAAGTGTCTGTCCCATGGTCGGCCTTCCCCGCAATAAATTTAAAGTTGAGGTGAACTCCTCAGGGTGGTCCTTGGAAGCGCTCCTGTAGTGAGCATCAGATTCATAACTCTGCCAGTTGTGCTCACAGGTGCTAATGCTGGAGAGCACAACATAGTGGCTGACTTCAGGAAGATTAGAACATCATGGTCAGCCAAGAGGATAGGAGCTTCATAAGACGCTGAGATGGAAGAGACTTTGTTCATTAGAATAGAGTATAACTAAATAATAAATAAACAAAATACTATTCTGCTAGAAAATCCTTTATTTAAGATAGGTCAGTATTATTTATATTACTGTTGAAAAGTAAAAGGGAGTTATGATTCACTGGTAATGATGAAGAGTTATTAAAAGATCAATTTTGATTCTCAAGTGGTTTGTCCATCGTCATGTCTCATCTGGAAGTTCAGCTGAGCTTCTTGATCATCCGGTGATAGTTTCATAGCATAAGTTAAATTAGTATCACTTAAGTAGGAGCACTTCTGACAGTCCAGGTTTAGGGGCCCAAAATTCTAGCTTACAGAATGAATAGCTGATGAATATATTAAGAGCTTTGGGCTACAGATGATGGAGTTGAGTGATTGTGGACATGAAGCTATTAAATTATTCAAGAATAGTAATAAAAGAATTATTAGATGAATTTGGAGTAGTCTAGGTAATAAACCAAATTAAAAACCTAAATTTATGATTTAAGCTTAAACATTAATTTAGGACTTATGTGATCATTTGAGTAGCTTGAAGGTCAAGTATCGTATAGCATTATATTTTGATTTTCTCATCAGGATAAGGCTTACACCTTGCTAGGGAGAAGATCCAAGATTAAAAAACTGAATCTCTGAGAATTGCCAGACCACTGATTTTGATTCACCATCTTAGCTGCCCAAATTCAGCATTTGAGCAAATGAGCTGCTATGCCGCCTATTCAGGAAGTCACAATTCAAAAAGGACCTTCTAGTGTACTAGCCTTAGTGGGCAATAAAAGGAGGAAAAAGGGCCACCTGTAAGTCCAGGAGAGCACCACCTCCATCTGGATTGGGGGGTGTTCCCTTTCCCCTCCAAGAAGGGGACAAGAAGGCTGGCGGCCCCCCTTGTCTCCCAAGAAAACCTCACTCATGTAGTAGTCAAGCTGAGGGTCACTGCTTACCATTTGAAGATTCAACACTAATCCAATTCTTACGTTCAAAGAATTGACATGGTGAATTGAGGAGATCTGTAGCGAGTTAAAAAATTTCATACTCATGAAGCAAAGGGGCCAAACACAATTAGCATTGATAAATCTTTAGTCTCAGTAGCCAGCAGTCTATACCATTGTTAACAAAGTTTAACAGGTGTGAATTCAGCGGGAAATGCTAAAGGTGTCAAATTTTGGCAAAATTTGCTGATGGCTTAGGGCCATTGGAAAATGTTGTTGTTAGTTCAATTCCCTCCCTAATAATATTGAGAACAAAGCCCAACAGGCGCATACTTCCTATAAAAATGCGCCTAATGTTGAATCATTGGCAGAGCTCGCCTTTGGCATTGGGCCATTGTGAAGTGTAGCTGACACTTCAATACCTTCCCCAGAAACATCAAAACCTTTGAATAATATTCCCTGCTTAATCAAATGGATGCCAGAGCGACTGGGTGCGGGTGGGTTGAGTGTCCCAAACCTGTTCCCAACCTCTTGGGACCGCCCCTATATGGGGTGGCCTTGGGAGGTTCCCACTATCCATTATGTGAGACGCCGTTGCTCCAGTAAGTGGAATCTAGAAAATCTGCAGCTGGCCATCCGTTGATGAATTAACAGCAACTTGGTCTGCTGCTGATAATTTTTGAAAATCAGCTTAAAATAATTCGTTTTTCTACCACCAAAGCCCAAAGTTCACCAGGTTAGGTCAAATCTCAAGGGCCCCAATCCTGCATTTCCTAAGCTATTCACCAAATTAATTGTCTATTTAAACAGTCATTGCAAACTGAGGAATTGATAGTCGATTCCTTTATTTTAATTCAATAAAGACCTTCCTGCAATCATATTTATTAATTAAAGCTTAAAATTTTTCTTTGTCAAACCCCCTGTGACATCTGCAATGTGGCCCAACAAGCCGTGTATTGTTTGGGTCGCCCCTGCCATTTTCTCAACAATAGTTCTTACCATAGTCACTTTAGCAAATCTGTCAAGGCTTTGTCATATAATTTTCTCAGTCGCAAAACTCTCTAAACCTGGACCTAATGGATCTAGTGCTGCAACAACTTGGTTCTTTGCCAGGTTTTTTTCTTATTAGTAGCTTGTCAGCTCCCCGCTGTTATATATCTCCCAGTTTACTCAAACGTCATTTGAGAAGCAATGACCCTGGCATTCTGGCTTGCTTTTTAAGTGCTTTTATATCCCAACTGTCATACCAGTCTAAACTATATCTGCAAACTCCGTGACACCACCAGAGCCTGAAGGTCTCTGTGGCCCCCAGATCCTCTACACATATAGAACCCTCTTTCAAAGAAAACCAAGAACCTCAGATTAAGGCTCTTGAATGAAAACTACTAAAGTTAATCTTAGGAGCAGAGAGAATATTTAAGGGGATCATCTTGATGTGGATCTAACCTTAATTTACTTGTACAACATATACATTAAAATGACTTAACCTGTTCACACCTGAATGACTATCAGAATTCTCTCCAGGCCTAGTAAATTGTCAACTTAAGAGGATGAATGCTAAGCTTCAAGCAAATTAGGATAAAAAAGATACTCTTTCTGTGCAATTAGTACTTCAATCAATTGAGATTGAAAATCTCCATCGATCCAAGATACCAAGACACCACTTTCTCATTTTAAAGGCTGCTATTCTACTCTCCAAGAGGATATGAATGAGATCCGCCACCAATTCAATAATATTATCACTCATACTGGTATAGGTACCATGGAGCTAACTGGATCTGAATGACCTCCTTATCTGGCTATCCATGTTCTCTCTGAACCTGTTAATTATTTCTGTTATAAATCAAGTGGAAGAGTTTATTATCCGCCTAATGGTTGGCACAGGGTTAAACCCACTGAGCAACAGATTGACGATATATTGATCTCCAACCCTCAATAAACTACAATAAACGTTCATATATAGGAAGCAATTGCCTCCACGACACCAGTTTATTTATTTTTTATATATATAGATCTTAGACTTCTACTCCTAACCCTCGTCCTTCTTCTTAAAATATGTTCTCCTCTTATCAATCAACAACCTTCCCCTCTTCTTTTGCCGTTCTGCTCATATCTTCATTGTTTTGGTCAGTTTCAAACCTTTGGCTTAATTATTATTCATTCACCAGAACTTTCAAGGTTCACCTCATCATTGGAGGCTCTGGTGAATATACATGTTGGAATAGTATCGCCTTTTCACCTGACTTCAAGGCGCTCAAATATTTATATTATTTATCATTTTCTGGCATATATTAGCCAATCCGCTACAGCTATTTAGAGATTATTATCCAGTAATATCATTATCTCGATATTACCCTCCCTTGACTGGACAATAAGTCTCCAGTTGCTTTTACGCCCAAAGGAACTTCATGTGTACTCAATTAGCAATTCAACCATTCATTAGATCCTTGATTGCGTAGGCGTCCACGCCCATGAACTCTATCATTTTAAATGACAAAATCCAGATATTAGTAGTTTATGCTTCCACCAAAACTTTTGCTGATCGTGGAATAAGATTGGATCTCCTTAATTAGACTTCTTTAGTCTGCTATGCCCTACCTGATCAGAAGCCTGGTCCCTAATCTTTTTAGCCAAACTAGGAGAATGCTTTCATTTTCATCCTGATTAAGGCGTTCATTAGGTTTTTTAGATAACGTTGCAAATCCATTCACCAGTATCTTCTACACAGGAATAAATAGAAACGGGTAGGGCTGGGTGCCATCTGTAGAGAAACTAAAAGGGGCTCTTTCCTGACGCTGAGTGGTAGCTAATAAAGTATTCAAAGGCGGCGGTGGAAAGGGGGGTACTCCAATCAGGGGTATATCTGTTATCAACTTCAGGAATATTTTCAGTGTTCCATTAACCCGTTTGCCAATTCCATTGGATTTGGGGTGATGCAGCGTCATTAGAATCCCGCAGATGGCCATCAGTTCATTTATCTTGGGTAGAATATGTGAGGAAAATGGTTCTATTGTCAGTAAGGATGAATTGAGGGTAGCAATGTTGTTGAATTATACATTCCATTAAAAATTTAGCCTTGGTGACCGCCCTCAGATATCATATTGCTCATGCCTCGACCTACCTTGTCAAGTGGTCAATTGTTACCAGAATCATGCACTGGTTTGCTCCCATTGGCAGGGGCCCAAAAACATCAATGGATACTGTGTGCCTTATAAAATTTGGTTTCACTAGTTGGTAAGAGGTCTTATAGTGTAATAGCTTTTCCACCTGGCACTGTGGCATCATGAAATCTTTTTGAGCTCATCAAAGTGCATGCATCCCAATAATTGCAAGTTCATAACAATTCAGTGTCTTACATAATCCGCCATGTCCTACTGCTTGGTGCGCGCTCATACTGATATTTGGATGGGCCAAGGTCTCATAAGGTGTTTGTAGTGTCCACAATCCTCTTGTACAACTCGCCGTTCTTTTGGAACATATAGACTCTCATTCCATCTAATTCCTCAATTACTTGGGGATGTTTGTTTCATATTTCCTGATAAGAATTTTATTATACATTATATTGCTATGATCCGCTGTAATAATAATCGTTGGTAGCTGCAAAAGGCAGTCAACATTCTGGTGTTTTTCTCCAGGTCGTTGAAGAATTTCAAAGTTATAAGCTTTCAGTTTGAGAGCCCATAATGCTTGGCGCCCTTCCTGTTCACTGAAATTCTGAAGTTAGAATATAATGCATGATCAGCTAATACTTTGAATTACACTCCATGCAGGTACACTCTGAATCACTTATATGCATAGATCACCAAAAAACTCTTGCTAGGTCACAATATAATTTTGTTCAAGGCAGTTCAGACTCCAGCTGCAGTACAATATGAGGTACACCTACCCTCTATCATTTTCCTGGTATAACACTGCTCTGACAGAAGAAAGAGAAGCGTCCGCTTAAACAATGGATCTTTTTTGAAACTTGGTTATTGAGCACCAGCGCACTAATTAATGCTGTCCGCAGCATATTTAAGGCACATCGTTGACGTTACATCCATTTGAATGTTATATCCTTCTTCAGAAGCTCAAAAAGTGTACCCCAACATAACTGAAGTTGGTGATAAAGTGTTGTTAGTAACCAAAAATCCCCAAAAATACCTGTACATCACGTTTGCTATCAGTTAGATCATTTTCTGGATAGCCTCCAACTTAGTCAGCCGCAGTTTAAACCACTTCACATCAACCAAAAACCCTAACTATTCCAGTTGGTCCTTGATCAGTGAAATTTGCAAGAATTAATATTTATGTTGGCATCAGCAAGCCGGCGAATTACCTCTTCAAAATGGGTAAATGCTCAGAAATCGTTTGAAAAAAAGACATTGATTTCATTGAGGTACATGAAGGATTCACATCAGCTTAAGATCGGCCAAGATAGTGTCATATCCCGTTGAAATATAGCCATAACATTATACAGACCAAGTGGCATATGAGTTGGCTGAAATAACCCCTTGGAGATTGTTGAGATTCTGATATGACTGAACGATAAGCCCCAAATAGCTGCAACAGATTGTCTAAAATCTGTCAACTAAAATTTAATAATATACAAATAGTTGAGCGCCTTGAAATAAGGCAAAAAGAGCCAGGAAGTATAGTTAATGGATCGCCACCAAGTATGGCGGTAAGGAAATTTATATTGATGATAAATATATAGAAGATTGCCTCAAATTAAAGTAATTGTGAATTTAAGTACAATAGACTCTGTGGGGCCTCTCATCTATAAGGACGAACCAATGAGGGTAAAGCAGTAAAGTCTAGCCTAAGCAAAAGGATTTGTATCAACTGAAGTCCTGATATACAAGTGAGATAAGAAGGTTGGAGGAAGATAATTGTTGATAGGAAGAAGAGAACGGAGCAGAAGGAATCTGCTAATAATTTCAAATTAAATAAAGTAGTGTGGTCGAAGCTATTGGCTTCATATTCATTAATTTCTTTAAGTTTGTCTTGAGGACTGGCGATCCCCATATTATCCATCCGTTGCTCAGTGGGATTGACCCTAGAAGATCTTACAGAGTATCTCAAATATTCACCAGTTTTATAACATAGGCTCTCACTACAGGGGGTCCATTGAACAATCACCAAAGTAAAAACAACTCTTTAGAAGTTGATGATGTTGTATAGAACCTGCATTGATGGGGAATCCTCATGGCACACTGCGCCAGCAAAATATGAGGAACTTAAACTGGCTTTAGACACGTGATCAAAAATCAGGATGAGCTCCTTCAGGAGCATAAAGATGTAATGAACCAGCTTGACAACATATTTGGTCAAATGTAAGTCCTTAGACAATAAAAAGCCAGCTAACTAATCGCCTGTATAACACTACAAACGTCTATATTGCTCAGAAAGGAAGTTTAACAGCATCTCTCACCCTCTCGCCATCATTGGGAAGCGGACAACCTACAAGGGCCTGCAGAAGAAGAATTGTATCATGATGAATATGAGGCCAGGTACCCAGTAGAGGAGCCTTTAACCAAAACTGCAGGTGGCGGGAGCCACTTCACCCATGATGGTATCCCTGGGGATGTTTTTTGGTGAACCAATTTCCCTAGGTGATGGCCATACTTCCCACTGAAGGGAACCACACACCTCTTAATCAGCAAAAAAGCTGCGCGCTGCTGACCCTACTGAACTGGGATCTCAACAAGATACCATCTATGGGTCTCAAGCAATTTATCAGTACACTCTAAAGGCTTGCAGTTACAAGTTGGAGAAGGTTTGTATCAATAAGCTGCCTCCATTGACTGCAATGGGAACATCCGCAGGTTCTTTAAATGATTTGAGTTCATGGAGGAAGGAGCCTTGGATTGGCACAAGTGTCAGATAATTTCCCTCCTGGCTTAAAGAAAATTATGTCTTGGTCAAAATAGACTGAAAGGGGTAAATGTTGGACATTTAAATTTTCACAATGATGATAAAATGATTTAAGAAAAATCACAGTTTTATTGGCCAAAAGACCCTGGTCGATTCTCAGTGGAACCCCAAAAATTGGGGTAACGCTTTTATAAATACTAAATGGGCAAATAACGTGAAGTTGTGAGGTTGATTTTCTCCAACAATGTGGGGGAACCCAGGGAGTCCAACAGATGTTTCACCTCAGGTCACGTCTAGTTCTAAGCCAGCACCTAAGCGGGGACCACCCCCTTTTATATGCTTGGTGGGGGTTCCCCAAGATGAAATAATTTTCTCAAAAAGGGATTGGCTAAATTATATTAAATCGTTACCCCACAGGTACTTCTTTCCTAAAAATAAATTGCCATCCATCATCCAGCCAAAATAAATTGAATTTTCCGAGTTTTGCTAGGTTAAATTTACATACTTCCTAACTCAGACCATACTATGCTATCCCAAACGTACCATTGAATTTCCTCCAACCCTTGATACAGTTTAAAAACTGAGAGGTATAATATCAAGAGAACTTGTATTATCTTTCCATGCACTAACACTAAAAAACTTATAAAACCTGCTTTTTATTTATTAATTTTTTTATCTCTAATTTAAATAAGCCATTGTGGAATCCAGCGATGTCCAGCTTCAGTGAGCATAATCAGCAAGATTCCAACAAAGAGGTGCTCACTATAGGGGTATATGTACTTCACAAAATCAACTAAAAATGGAGGCTTTCAAAGTGAGTTACCCTCCAATTACTCCTCTTCCAAATGTATCAAGAATGAGTACCCTAGAAAAGAAACTTGAAAGCGCTTTATCCCATCTTAAAATGCTTGAGCAGCGCCCATTAAAAGCCCTCTAAAAGACAAGTTCACCCCGGTGAAGGGAGCATAGCTATATTTTTGTATGTCTATGAATCTGTAATGCAAGGCTCATCGGACAAGCAAAAAATTAAACACATCCTTCCTTGATTAAGTCATTCTGGCTTAAGAGGTAATAGTTCCTTACATGAACAATCTGCATACCTGGGAAGGGGTGAGAGAGGCTCTTTTGGCCAAATTCAATTCAAAGAAGAGTCTTAACATGGATAAAAAGGCCTTTATGCGCCTTAGCATGTATGAGGGAGAACTGACCGCTGCCTTTGTGAGAGATTTTACCTCGCTGCGCAAAGGTTGTCAAAGTCTAACATGCTAACCCTAAATGATGCTATTGCAGGCATGTTAACTAGGTTAGCTTCTCACCCTCTCTAGCCCAGCACTCCATCTCAGTGAGACGCTACTATAAATACATCTGCGACATAAAAGAGGATCTGTTAAACGTTGCCAATTTCCATTCATGTGCAACAACAAAAAAGGCTGAGGTGAAACCTTCTATTTTAACCATTGAGGATCTTTCGCCTATAGAACAGTTGGGGGTGAGCCCAGCTGTGCCTATACTCCCAGTTAAACCTGCTCCCACAGTGAAACCTAAAAAAGATATCACTCACTCCTTAAATCTGAGACCTGTAAGGTAGTTAATAAGTAATCCTTCACAAGCTTAATCAAGCTGCTGTGCCTTTCCCTCCAGCTAAGCTGGTAGTTGCGCACCCTTAGGATAACCCCTGAACAATAAAGGGCTTGCTGAGAAGACGTATGGTCAGAAGGTAGCTACCCAACCTCATGTGGATGTACCTCCTACCTCAATTGCGACCTTGCCAGTTGCTGAGAATACCCTTGGAATAAGTCTGAGGGGAGTTTACTATGAAATTGATTACTACATATTGGGAGAACCTGTGGAAGTGGAGGTTCCTGATCAATTGAACGCTGAAGAGTAGATAAGACCACCATACCTGAGGAATTTGTACCTCAGCCAAATTTTAAAGTGTCCAAGAGTCATTAACACTGCAAGCAATAGAAATCACCTCTTAGCTGTCTTGATTTGACCTCTTCAGAGAGTCCATACCATGAAATCCATCCTGGATGAATACCCAGAGACTACTCATTAACTAATTTCCACTTTCAGCTTAAGGAGGTCTTGGCCCTATCATAACTTTAAAGGAAAACTTACAAAGGTTGACTTGGTTATTCAAAAAGTCCAGGTAATAGCCATCCTGGATACTGGCTCCCCAGTAATGTAATTTCCTCAAAGCTCATCAAAAAAGATAAAGCTGGCGCCTGATTTTGAGTACAATCAAGAGTTTTTAACTTCAAGCACAAGCAACACTAGCGCCATTGGGGCATATTCTTCTCTTCCCATTAGAATTAGGAAGCTCAACTTATCAGCCCCAGCAGTGGCTTTGGACAACAACATTATGATATGCTCATAGGTATCCAGTTTATGATTGAGTACGAGGGAATAATCAAGATGAAGCAAGGTTTCCTCTCGTTACTCAAATTTATAGTCTCTATAGTATTATCCAATAAAGATCCCACCAAAAAAGAGTACTCTTGACTGGTTGAATACCCATTTTCCACTATGACTTTGCATTATTCCACCTCTGGGCGTAACACAAAGAAATTGCCCAATTCAGTGGATGCTAGTGACAGTACACCCTTCTATGTGCAGGCAATGTCTTGATTAAGTCTTAAAAACAATGAGTGGTTGACACAAAAATCATACTCCATATCTCACACAACTGTTTGCTTCACATTGTAAGTCTTGAAGGTGTTAGCCCTTTGGAGCCTTGGGTATTTCAGGGATAAAAGACCAATCCTACCAGAGGCCTGTTACTATTCTGCTGGGAAACCTCACCGGCAAGGACATGGTTATAAGAAAAGCCAGGAGGTTGGCAAGGCTTATTAATCCTGGTTAAGGACAATTTACGTATCCATTATAATAGCTCTATGGCGGATTTAGGCTTGTCCATGGATGACCTGGTATGTACCTTATCCAACGTCCATATCTCAAACGAGCTGACCATAGATGAGCTGGAAAAAGTCCATACTTTACTCAAAGAATATAGCGACATATTCTCAAATTTAGATATTGATTATGGACAAAATGAAGGGCTGGAACAACTTCATTGACGTTGGTTATGCCCATCCTATTATGTCCAAACCTTATTGCAAGTCAAAAGTTTTTACTTTCCGCTTGACATCACTTTCTAGAGATTTTGATTAAAAAAGTAACCGTTAATTTTACGTCTCCACCTACACTGCATCAGTTTTCCATTTATGTCTGCAGATCCACCACCCGCTGCCCCAGTTTGGGGAAGCGGTGCTCCACCTGATAACTTTTTCCACCCAGGGGGCAAACGCATGAAGACTGGCTTATCCAGCCCCCATAATGCATTGGGCCAATTTGTCCCTCCAAGGGACTTATTATTGCACTTAGCACAAATCCACCTAACCTTCCCTCACCCCCTAGCACTACCCCAATCTAATATTCACTTTTGCCTCTGTGTTGAGTACGGATGACTCTTTCCATCTACTGACAAAGCGATAATTGAGCTACCAACGGCCACATTTGCACCAGCTGGGTTTATTGACTTCTGACTTTACAAGGGCTATTTTGATATAGATTTTCTCACTGAGAAGGATGCAGCCGCTGCAGCAGCTAAGTCATTACTTTATAAAAACACACCCATTACCACCACCCATACATGCATCCCCCAGTGATACCACATTTGCGGTAACCTTTGAAACCTTCCTTCACACCCTCCCCCTTAAACACTCTTTGAAGAATTGATGACAGGGCTTTCCAAATATGGCACAGACCCCATCCTCCACTTCCTTGTCCTGAGCGGTGCTTAACAATTTGTGGCACCATGGGCAATGGCCACCATTACACCCACCAGCCATCCATAGCCCAGCACATCCCACCACGTGCATTAACCATCTGCACCGGATCACTTCTTTTGGGCTCATATTCACAACGGCTGCACAGTTTGCCCCCTCTGCCATGAGTTGGATATTTCCAAAAAAGCTTGTCGCTACAATTAAAAAAAGTGGAATCTGCCAAGCCCACACGTGAGGCCACACAAACTTTGTTTGAGTGGGGATTTTGGCTGCCACCACCCCCTCCAGCTGAACGTTTGAGAAATCAGCAGACCTTTGCAACCAAAGCCCAAGCTGGCCAAACTTATCACAAAATACTCAATTGGGAGCATATTTGGACCCAAATTCAAACCAACCAATTTCTCGCCCCAAAACTTACCCAATCAAAGCCACATCTCTCCGAATCAATCCTACTCAACCAAAATCCCTGGGACATTTTGGATGAAATAACTGAATCTGGGGTGTTTTCCCACCTCCAGACTTTCCAATTAATTTAGAACCATATAAGCCTTCAGATTTCGATGCCCCATTCCCGACAAGAAATATATCCCCAAACCCACTGCTACCCCATTATTGAGTGACCGTCAACTTGCTGAGGCAGCGGTGGCCTCTCCTGATGGTTGCCATCTCTGAGCAGCCATGGCGCTCTCAGATGCTGAATATATTTAAGAGCTACATTTAGATGAATTCCTTGCAAATTTCCCTGAGGTTGCAAAAAAGGAAATCAAACGATTAAAAGAAATTGCCACCTTTGCTGTCAAGCATGTGGCTGCACTGGCAGAATTTTCCCCCACCATGATATCACCAAAGACAATATTACAAATCTTGGCCAGCTTCCTTATGCACACATACAAGCTAAATACCATGTTGCCAAACTCCTGGAGGCTTTTCTCCAAGACTAGATTGTTACTAAAGATCTTAACAATTATCTAATTCACCTTTACCCACATCCTGCAGGTGCCCCAACCCCCTTGCTCTCAGCTTTGATCCACCTCTTTACCGGTGAAGATGAAATTGATAATCTGCCTGATCCCCCTCCCCCTCTGCCATGGTGGGATAATCGGTTCACTGCTACTACACCTTGTATGTTATTTTCCTTTGTTTTGGTGTCAAACCACACATTTATGGATTTTGGTTTGTGTTTTTGGTTTGCTTATTTGTTTTGTATCTGTAATGTACATCCCCTGGTTGAATTATCTTGAATGAAATTTAACTTATTAAAAGTCAAAGGTGGAGTAACAGCAATGAGGACGGAGTACCCAGAAGTTACTAGACGTGGGGTAACTAGTTTCATCACAAAGCCCTTAGTCTTCCCCCCTTTTGCTAATTAGAAAAAAATGGAGGTCATTGGATAGTCATGGTTTACCTCAAGTAAATAACCTCACAGGAAAGGATAGCTGTCCTATCTACTGCATTGATGACTCCATGGCACTAAAATAAGGATCTAACTTCTTCACCACAATCGTCTTTGCTTGTGGCTATTGGCAAATGGACATTTCTCCCCAAGATCAGGATAAATGCGCTCTTATTTTCAGTGAAGGTCTCTTCCAAACAACTTGATTACCTCAAGGGTTGTGAAAGCACCTGAAACTTCCCAGCATGCTATGTATCACATTTTGCATGAATTAAATTTAAGTTGTGTCATCGTCTATCTTGATGACATCATGGTGAACTCAAAGACCTTCAATGAACACCTTGATCACCTGAATAGGTGTTTCAACGGGTACATAAGTTAAAGATTATGTTGAAATCCTCAAAGTGTACTTTCCTCCAAAGTGATTTGGTTTTTCTTTTTTAGAACTAGTGCTGCCCAACTCAAAAGGGGGAGCCACCACGCATCTTTATTTGCAAAAGGGCCAAACAAAGGGATTATCATAAGTTAAAAAATTCCTAATATAGCCCCTAGGTTATCAGCCTAGGAAGCCATATCAGATGGCGAGGAGGCTTTGGGGAAACTTTTGTCCGGCGCTCGCTTTAGCTGTCAGACCATGGCGGACAGCATTGGGGTGGGAGCATCAGTGGCATGGGGCACAAGGAGATATAGTTGGGGTTTTTCTTTGTTAATGAGGCTGGTGGCGTCCATTGCCTCAACTTATTAAGCAAGTTGATGCTCAGAAAAAATGATGAGAGCTGGCACACAAGTAAATGACTTGATGCACCGGCGGGTTATGGGGTAATTGGGGTCAAAAAGAGAAGCTCTTGCTGCATGGATCAAGAGCGGCTCATACTAAAAGCAAGCTCCTCAATATTGTACTTCACATCTTCCTCAAAATCATGAGGAAAATTGGTGATAGGAATACCCTTGACAAAAGGCTCCATTGCCCCATGGAGTTGCTGGCAGAGGAGCGTGTTGGCTGAGGCAGCCGCAACTGCCATTTTGTTAATATTTTTAAGCTTGAAAACCCATTTTTTGGACAAAAATGGCTGGAACGCAATTCAATAGGGTCAACGAAGAACTACTATAAAGCAAAATCTGGTTTCATAAGGCATGGACGTCCATCCTCTTTAATCCATTTGAAGCTCTCAAATGGATTAGATTTGGCCAGCGCTGGGCCAGCCACAGGAATTGGGGCTGTGGCCGGAGCTGATTGGCCATGTGCTGTTGACCATGGCAGCTCAGCTGAAACTGGTTCAGCCATCAACTCAGGATTTTGTAATCCGGTCAAATTTTCAAAATTTCTACATTTCCATAAATTTTGATTGGCCGCCGCTTTGGAAGCAGCGCCAGAATTCCCTGACATTGGGGGCAGGAGAATTGAGCCCCATTCAAAAAATTGGGGCAAGGCTGCCACCAGGGCGGCACCTGAGCCCTGAACGACAGACATGGTGGAAGCAGAAACTTTGGGGCACTTGCGCATTGAGTGGTCAAGCTCAAAGCACAAGGGGCAGATGGTGCGGCCATTTTTGATATGTGCCCAAAAAGGACGATCAGGGGCAGACCTGATCATGGTGTGGGGGGGAATCGCAAGTTGGTTGTCATTATTAAGTGGGTGGATCATCACAAAGGTGTGAGGCCCTGCCAGCCAATCCATCCTAATGGGAACCACAAACTACAACGCAGGGTCTGAGTTATAAATGGCCAAACCCTCCGTGAGCTTGTGGCGGAGGCATTTGGAAGAAAGTTAGGAGGGCAACCTGGCGAACTGGACCACCAAAGTGACCTCATCTGGGAGCTGGGTTGAACGGTGGGGAGCAGAATTTTTTTGTAAATCAAATGCAGCTTGGCTGCTGCCGCTGCATCAGCTTATGAGCAAAAAACAATGTTGAAGTACCCCTTAAAGGGGCGGAAGTTGATAAAGTCAGCAGGTTTGAAAATGCCATAGCCATCTCGATAATGGCCGCGCATGCATATGGGAAAAGATTCCCATATTTGACCAAAAAGCCAAAATGCAAATTGCTCTGTGGGAGCACCAAAGGGCTCCGGAGCACCACCTGAGAGCTTGCAAGGTGGTGGGCCAAGTCCCGAGGGGGGACATAACACCTGGTAGTGTTGGGAGGGCTAGCAGAGCCAGCCTGGGCGCGCTTTGGCGGCAGCCAAAAGATGCCAGATGGCGGCGCACCACCACCCCAAGCTGGGGAAGCAGGCGTCAATTGCATTGACATTGGTAGGTTTGGGCTCAATCGAGAAGTTGTGTTTTTGTTTTTTAAGAAAAATCCGAATTTGGCTTTGATTTGGGTATCAAAACAAAAGAATATGATTTGGATTTTTTAAAAACCCATTTTCCAAGAAAAAATCCAACCCTTAGAGGAAAAGGTCAAAGCAATCTCAAAAATGTCTCCCCCTAAAAAATATACAGAGTATTCTTGTATTTCTAGGGATGATGGGGTATTACCATCAGTTTATCCCTAGGTTTGCCCAGCTCAGCAAGCCCCTTGTTCATCTATTGACAAAAACACCCATCAGAATTTTGTTGATTTAATTTGAGGTAAGATGACCAGGGGATGGACTTTAACAAAACTAAAAACTAAAAATTAATAGAACTACTTGATTCAAACAAAATACCAAAAATGAGCGGATTGAATGATACACACCAAAAGAAAAAAAAACCAACCAGATGGGGCAGCAGGAAAACCGCATATCCAACCAGGGTGAAAGTGGAGGGGGGATTGGAGGGCTCTTCTTTGGCAGCAGCTTCCTCATCCCATAGTAGGGCATGTGTCAAGTTGGAGATCAAGGGTGTTGGGAATTGGCAGAATGTGGTTCAATATCACTAATGATTGGTATCTCATGGAAATTGTCAGCTAAAAATGGCGCTGATATATTCAGTTAAAACTCTTTGGCTTTAATGCAGATGTCTGTTAGTTTAACACTTGTGGCAATATTGGTTCAG
>JAKSZP010016474.1:0-38832 GCA_022478985.1 Massospora cicadina | reverse complement strand
AGGCGTTGAATGAAATGTGAGCCAATAAATTCCAGCGGAATGGTGAGTTGTACAAGTGGATCAGCAACTCCACAGTAAACTTCCCACAACCCTCAACGCGGCCTAACATTATCATGAGTGCACATAAAGCTTTTGGGCATGATGGCATGCGCAAGACATTGGAATTATTGCAGCCTCAGTATTACTGGGAAAGCATGAACTTCGATGTGCTTGATACTATCTCCTCCTGTCACCAGTGCCAAGTGGAAAAGCTGTTCCACCGGAAGACCTCATACCAGTTAGTGAAACCACACTTTGCTTGGCATATGGTTTCCCTTAATGTCATTAGGCCTCTGCCAATCGGAGCTAACCAGTCTAATTATATCCTGGTGGCAATTGACCATTTGACCAGGTGGGTTGAGGCGTGGGCCATTTGGTACCTGGGGGCAGTTACTGTGGCTAAGTTTGTAATGGAGTCCATCATTCAGCGGCATGGCTGTCTGCAGTTATTATTACTGACAACAATACTAATTTTACCTCCCACATACTTTCCAAGCTCAACAAAATGATGGCCATCCGTGGGGTTCTAACAACCCCATATCACCTGGGGTCCAACAGAATGGTAGAACGGGTCAATGGGACCCTGGTGAACATACTATAGAAGTTGATTATGGATAGGCCCTCTGATTGGAGTACCCTCCTTTCTACCGCAGTGTTTGCCTACAACATTAGCTACCATTCTGCCATAGGGAATAGCCCGTTCCAATTGCTTTATGGACGGCACCCCGCTTTGCCTGCACTTCTATATGCCTGTGTGGAGGACACTGGTGGAATGGATCCGCAACGCTATTTGACCACCCTATAATGAATTCACTGACTAAACTTCAAACCAAAGTGTACTCATTCAGTTTAGCCAAGAAAATCAAAAACCAGGCTGCTGATCAGGTACGGCGAAGTGGCCTAGCACAATTCAAAGATGGAGACATGGTTCTATTCCACAATCAACATGGGTTCAGGTGGAAACACAAGTTGGACAGTATCTGGATTGGGCCATTCAAAGTTATTGAGAAGACAGGTATGGATGCATATACTATCAAGGACCCCGCTAGTGGTCAATCATCAACTGAGTGTATGCGAAGTTTCTCCATGCATATAAGCAATAGGAGCCTTATCATCCAGTCAAGGAGGGTGTAGTGTTTTATTTTATTTTATTTATTCGAGGCAAGCTGACTGGGGGACAGACATTACCAAAATAGAGAAAGAAAGTATCGACATGAAACCTGAGCAGGGTCAACTCTGTCATAGAAAGTTTTTTCACCTCTGGATCAGGACTCGGATTTTTCTGGTTACGTCATGGGTAAGGTTTTCGTGTTACTATACCTACTAACCGCCAATAGTTTCCTTCAGCTGGCACCCCGATTGATGTGCAAAGGGCAGGAATCGAACCTGCAACCTTCAGGTTGGTAGCCGTACGCTCTACCGACTTGCCTTCCACCCCCTCAAGGAGGGTGTAGTGTTGCAATTCTGATATGACTGGATGATAAGCCCTGAGTTAATATGGTGGAATGGATGGAATCTGCTGAATTGATATGAGTATGATTAATTTAAGCACCTTGAAATGAGGCGATATTGGGTTGTTAAGAAATTGTCTGAATTGGGTGATCATGGTTTAATGAATGAAGAATTGGAGGAACCAATGAGATACAGTGAAGTAAATTATTAAGCCATGAAAGTGGTACCATCTGAAGTCGCTATAATACAAGTGGGATGAGATGATTGAGGAGTTTAGGTTGTTAATAGTATAGAGTGCCCAGAAGATAAGAGCTGCTAAAGTTATTATATTAAATAAAAGAGTATAGTGGGAGCAAGTGCTCCACATTTCTTAATAAGTTTATTTCTGTTGATTAAAGGGCAACGATCCTCATATTGTTGGTCCTAATGCCCAGTGGGTTGAACCCTGTGCAGTCCATTTATAGCGTATCTCATTGATAACGCCAATTTTATACCTCTGACCATGTGGCAGACTCTGGGGCATCCATTGGATGGATCTCCCCCAGCCACTACCAGTCCCATTCAAGCACCTACATAGGGACCAACCCCCTTTTATAGGCGTGGTGGTGGTCCCCCAAGATGCAATATTTTTTTGCTAATGGGGATTAGCTAAAATATATTAAGTTGTTACCCTTTGGTACAACTTGCCTCAAAAATAATTCCATCTATTGTTCAGCCTAAGTGGAGTGAGTTCTTAGAACTTAAAAGGCTGAATTCCCATATTTCCTATTCTGGACTAGTCTAACCTATTTCAAACTTATCAATGAATTTCCCTTGACCCTTGATTCAGTTACATACTGAATGGTCTGAGATCAAGAGGGTTCTTTTTCTCTTATCCTCTGCAGTGCTTATTAAAAACTTTAAAAACCCTAACTTTCTAAGTTTATGAAGTTTAATTATTTTTATTATATTAATCACATAAATCCTCAATTGTTGGATTTTGGTAAATCTAGCACCAAGCAAGCATCTCCCACACCAAAATACAATAAGTGGTGCTCACTACAGGGGACCTGTATACCACCAAATCCTGTTACAATACCAAAAATGACTACTATTCTGGAACAAAGGCTAGCTGCATGAGAGAACCAACTAGCCAGTGCTTTGTCTCGCCTCAAAAGGCTTGAGCAGCACTCTTCCCAAGGTTCTTCTGGGTCCTCCCCTTTTATTTTTTAAATTTTATTTGAGGTAAGCTGACCAGGGGATAGACATTACTGATACAAAAATAATAACCAAAAACACAAACCAAACGCCCTAAATGAGTGGAGAGACACCAAAACAAAAAGGAAAATTAACCTACCAGGTGTAGCAGCTGTGAACCGCTTATCCCACCATGACGGAGGGGGAGGGGGAGGGGGAGGGAGGATCAGATGGATTACCAATTTCTTCTTAATGAATGAAGAGGTGGATCAAAGTTGAGAGCAAAGCGGTTGGGGCATCCGCAGGATGTGGGTCAAGGAAAAATAGAAAAGTGTTAATTTGTTTGGTAACAATCTGGGCCTGGAGCACAGCCTCCAGGAATTTGGCAACATGGTGTTCAGCTTATATGCATGCATTGGGAAGCTGGGAGAATTTTGTGATATTAGCTCTGGTGATGCGCGTGGTGGGGGAAAATTCTGCCAGTGGAACAACTTGCTTGTTAGCGAGGTGGCAGTTTCCCTTAATTGTTCACTTTCCACTTTTGCAACCTCAGGGAAATCAGCAGGCTAATTAGTTATATGTAGCCCTTCATTAAATTGAGTGACAGATAGTGCCACAGCTTCGTGGAGATGGCGGCTATCAGGAGAGGCCACGGTGGCCTCAGAAAGTTGATGGTCACTTAAGAATGTGGTAGTGGTGGGTTTGAGGACATATTTTGTGGGTGGGAATAAGGCATCGAAATCTGAAGGTAGATATGGTTCCAAACTAATTGGAAAGTTGGAGGTGGGCCAATTTCCCCAGATTCAGTTAATTCATCCAATAAGTCCCAGGGATTTTGGTTGAGCATGATTGATTCGGAGGGACATAGTTTTGGTTGGGTAAGTTTTGGGGCGTGAAATTGGTTGGATTGAATTTGGGTCCAAACCTGCTCCTTATTGGGTTTATTTTAAGAAATTAAGCTGGCTTGGCTTTGGTTGCAAAGGTTTTGTTAAATTTTGAGCGTTCAGTTGGAGGGGGTGGGGCAGCCAAAATCCCCACTCAATCGCTGTTTGTGCGGCCTCATGTGTGGGCTTGGCGGATTCTGCTTGTTTTAAATTGTAGCTACAGTTTTTTGGAATGATCCAACTCATGGCAGAGGGGGCAAACGATGCGGCCATTGTCAATATGAGCCCAAAAGAAGTGATCTGGTGCAGAAGGATATGGGCACGTGGTGGGATGTGCTGGGCTATGGTTGGCTGGTGGGGAGTAATGGTGGCCATTGCCTGTGGTGCCGCTAACCGCTCAGCTCCACTTGGGACCAGAAAGTGGAGGATGGGGTTTGTACCATATTTGGATAGCCCCATCATCAATTTTTCATAGAGTGTTTGAGGGGGAAGGTGTGAAGGAAGGTTTGCAAAGGTCCCCACCATTGTGGTGTCACTGGGGAGGCGTGTACAGGTTATGGTAATAGGTGTGTTTTTATATATTAAGGGCGTAGTTACTGCAGCAGCTGCGTCCTCTTCAGTAGAAAAACCAATATCAAAATAGCCCTTATAAGGGTGGAAGTTGATAAACCCCACTGGTAAAAATGTGGATGTTGCCAGCTCAATTATCGCTTTGTCAGTATATGGGAAGAGATTCCTGTATTTGACTCGGAGGCAAAAGTGTATATTGGATCAGGGTAGGGCAAGTGGGTGGGGGCAGGTTGGGTGGACTTGCACTAAGTGTAATAATAAGTCCCTTGGAGGGACAAATCGGCCTGATGCATTAGGTGGACTGGATGAGCCACTTTGTACACGTTTGCCTGCTAGGCAGAAAACGCTAGCAGGTGGAGCACTGCTGCCCCACGCTGGGCAGCAGGTGGCGGATCTGCTGACATATATGAAAAACTGATATGGTGGAGGTGGCGATGAAAAATTTAACGAATTTTTTTTAATAAATTCACTCAAAAGTGACATCGAGCAGAAAGAAAAGCTTTCTCCCCTTTTATTTTTAAACCTCCATTTCAAAAAGTTCAAACCTGGTGTGTTCATTATTGTCTCCTCCTTATATGTTTATGAATCTGAAATGGAAGGAGCGACTAACTTAAAAAACCAAGTATATCCTTCCTTGCTTGAGTCAGATGGCTCAGGAGATCATGGTTCCTCAAATGTCCACACTTACCACCTGGGAAGAGGTCAAACAAGCGCTGATTGACGAGTTTGGCTCAAAACAGAGTTTACAACGGCAAAAACAGGCTTTTTTGTGCCCTAGGCTGCAAGCGGGAGATCAATCCCCTCATCTGTTGAGCGTTCTATAGCAAGGCTCAACCTCTGTTGCTGGCCAAACTTCTCCCTCTAGATGATGCTATTGCTGATATCGTGGCTAGATTGGCATCTTACCCCTTATCAATGCATATCTGCGCGATCAAGCGCACTTTCCAAACTGTACAAGATATCAAAGAGGCATTGCTAGCAGTGGCTGACCTTTATGAACCTGACCTTCTGCAAACAGCTCCAATGTGAGAATCATCTCTGACCCCTTTAGCCTCTTCTATGGCTTTATTCCTCTGGAACCTCGCTTCCGCAGAGCTGCAGCGCCAAAATACTCCTCCACCATGTGAGGATAGTGTAAGGAGAGTGTCTATAACTCTCCTATTCCCAGCGTGGCAGTGCGCGGTGCACCAGGCCAACGCCAGGAAACTAGCCATTATTGCCAGAGTGATTAGAGCCCAGCAGAGGGTGCTGGAGCAATAACCGCTTAGGGATTAAATTGTGAATTTTATAACAAAAACCCATATAAGGGCGACGCGGTGCACATATAGGACGGTGTTAGGCGTCCCAGGTTGGAGGGATCTTGGATGGACAAATGATGCATGAGGGGAGAGAATCATGGTACTTTCAATGGCAAGTGTAATGGAATGTGAGACCTCCTCAAAAAGGTTCATGCACAGGAGCGTTTGTAATATCATAAAATAAGAATAACTTGAAATGGGGTATAGGTTTATTCAGGAGTCAATCAAAAGGACAGTTGGTCAGGGAAAACATATCTAAACTCGACTGGGGAAATAGGGTTAATGCCACAGTGAGCCCAAGCACTGACTCACCAATAGGGCGATACTGCCATCAGATTTGATGGAATAGGCTAAAACTGACTTCACTTGAGTGATCAATTAAAGTTGGATTCGACCCAAGCGCGTTATTTCAAAAATTGAATGGGTTTCAAAACCCCGCTCCTTGACTAACCAAATTGGACTTTCCTCGTTCATTTGGTAAATCATTTGTTTTAACGCCTAGCTTGACGTCAAGGGCTGGGCACTCAGCACCCCACTAGGACCAACCTGGGCATATTTTGCCCTTACCCAGCGCTGGTCTAGGGTGTGCTTCAGGTCTGGGAGGCCCTGTAACTTCACCCTCTGGGCCTCCAAGCGCCAAGCCTTATCTTTGTGGTTGGTCCCCACAATTATGTCATGTTCACATGACAGATAGCCAGAAAATATTGGCAGTTATGGGCCAGCGTTCCCCTCTAGCTTCAGGTTCAAAGGCTCAAATGGTGAATTCAGTTATCAATTTTCCTGGTTCCCCTCTTTCCAAGAAGTCTACTAAGGTAACTAGAGTATCACACCCAATTAAGCCTGTACCTCAATCCCCATCAGCCTCAACTCAGGCTGCTTTTAATTTAAAACCTGCTGTTATGGGGCAGCCAAAGCTGGTCACTTCTAGGGCAAAAGTCAAAGTCTTACACCTCCAAAGCCTCTCCCAAAAGTTGGTACAGACATGATGCTTTCTTCAAAAGTCAAAAGGGTAGATGAGAACGACAAAGCCCTCCCCTGTGAGGAGATTAAGCCAGTTTCTCATCCTTCTCTTAGTAACTCTTTGAGATGCATTGAAATTCTCTCTGATGAAGAGTATGAAGGGGGTGGTGAAGATGCAGGCTGTTATGTTTTGGGAGCTCCAATGGAAGTGCAGGTTCTGGATAGGTTGAGGCCTGAACGAATTGATATAACCATGATA
Organism: Massospora cicadina; assembly: GCA_022478985.1. NCBI lineage: Eukaryota > Fungi > Entomophthoromycota > Entomophthoromycetes > Entomophthorales > Entomophthoraceae > Massospora > Massospora cicadina. The sequence goes on along the minus strand of JAKSZP010016474.1, from coordinate 32,194 downwards.
TTATGACAAACTTATCTTCAACAATTGTTGAGGTTTTCAGAGGTGATTGATACCAATAGTGATGCTGACCAGCTTATTGAGACGGTGATCTAATCTGCCCAGCAGGTTCATACCCTTCAATATATTAAAGACAAATACCATGTGATGGCTCAACGCCTTGCCTCCACTCTCCGGTTAAAGGAGGATCTCGCCCTCCCCCTACTTTTGGCAACACAATAATGAGGGTAGAGGTTGTCATCAAGAAGGTATGCATTCTAGCCATCCTTGATATGGGTGCTCCAATGAATGTGATCTCATCAAAGCTCATCAATAAAATTAAGTTGGCGCCCAACATGGACTATTCACAAGAGTTTGGAATTGCAGGTCCTAACAATATGCGAGCTAATAAAGCCTACTCTTCTTTACCCATATGTATTAGGAAGCCCATACTGGATGCCCCCGCTGTAGCATTAACCATTAACGCATATGACCTACTCATTGTCACGCAATTCATGATTGAGTATGACGGAATCATTAGTATGAAACTGGTATTTCTATCCCTTCAAGAATATGAGGTTCCCTTAGTTTTTACAAACGATGAGCCTAAGAAGAAGGAATATGCATGCATAGTTGAGTACACTTCTTCCGCCCTCATTCTTACTTATACCACATTGGGCAGAAACACAAAAAAGCTACCTGACTCTGTGGATGGTTCAGAGGGCATTCCATTGTATGCTCAGAGGAGGTAAAGGTTAAAGCGGGTGAACAGAAGGCGATAGACACCATAATACTATGCAAATCCCCCGCTACTGCCTTCTGCACTTAACAAGCATTAATGGAATAAGCCCTTTGGAACCTCAGGTGTTGCCAGGTATGCTTGACCCTGCCTTCCAGCAAAGTATCCATCTTCTGATGGGGAATCTTACTAACAAGGACATGGTTGTAAAGAAGCATCAGGAGATTGGAAAATCCCTGTTGATTCCCATTGAGGACATCCACCAAGTCCATTATTTTGAGTCTATGCTAAATATGGGACTACCCACTGACCAAATGATATTCGCTTTGCCCAACATTCAGATTTCTGATGATCTAACTCCGCTGAACTTATTAAAGTTCATTTCTTACTGAAGTCATAAAGTGATATTTTTTTAAATCTGATACTTACTATGGGCATATGAAGGTCTGGTGCCACACCATTGATGTTGGTTATGCCAAGCCTATCCAATCCAAGCCTTATCAGAAATCAAAAGTTGAGGAGCTCCATATGAGGACGGAGCTTAAACAGTATCTGGACGTAGGGCTACTGGTGCCTTCTCAAAGTCCTTGGTCATCTCCACTATTGCTCATAAAAAAGAAGAATGGTGGGCATCGGGTAGTTATGGACTACTGCAAGCTGAATAACCTCACCAAGAAGGACAGCTACCCAATCCCGCGAATTAATGATGCTTTGGCCCAACCTTCTGGGTTTAAATTCTTTTCTGCCATGGATTTGGCTAGCGTATACTGGCAGATGGACCTTTCTCCTCAAGACCAAGAAAAGTGTTCACTTATCTGCAGTGAGGGTCTCTTTCAACCTACCTGACTAACACAAGGGTTTTGCAATGCACCCGCATCTTTCCAGCGAGCCATGGGCCACATCTTGCAGAATTTGAAGCTTAGTTGCTTAATTGTATATCTTGACAATATTAACATCTTCTCCCAAACATTCAATGAGCACCTTTCTTAATTAAAGAAAGTTTTCCACACTTGCGGTCCACTCATATTAAGATGAAGCCCTCTAAATGTAAATTCTTCCAAAAAAGTTGGACTTCCTGGGCCACGCCATCTCCTCAGATGGGATCCAGCCTCTCCATGGTAAGGTTGAGGCGATATCCAAGATGCCTGCTCCAAAAACCCTTCACGATAATCAGGTGTTCTTGGGCATGATGGGGTACTACCATCAATATATCCCCAAATTCGCTCAGCTCAGTGAGCCCCTCTGTCAGATTTTTGCCAAATTCTCCTATCTATGGAGATTCTACTCCATCAATTCCCCCGGCTTCATTGGAAGGAGAGCTTGATTTATCCCAATCTATCAAGGTTAATAAGAGCAATTAGCCTCATCCCAGTCAATTTATTGATGATTTGATTGCTAAGCAAAAAATTAGCACTGATAGATTATGAACCAAATCAAAACCTATAAATATCCCATCCTTTCAATATTAAAGTATTAGGTCGATTTTTAACCTGTTTTTACTTTAATTTATCGCTTTTTGTAGAATCCACTTAAAGTAACTTTGAGAGAAAACCTTCCCCATAGGAAGTGTAACTCAAAACTTCCAGAGTGGTGCTCACTACAGGGGCACTCTGAGTTACGCACCATGAACACGTCTGTCACTATTATTGATTCTCAATTTTCGTCTGAAAAAGCTCAAAACCATGAGCAAGGCAGTATTTTTGGTTGGTCCGTTCATCTAGAAACAGAATCCCAAGAGTACCATCCACTTTGGAATTCCATGCCAATTTGAAGTTTAATAATCCTAATATAAGCTTTACAGTGAATTTTCAAATCTCCCCTGAGGTTTTGAAATATTATTAATAAATGCTGGAGAGAGCCTTAATTCCTTGAATCTGTTCATCCTGATCTCATTCTAATGCTGTACCCTATATCTTTCAAGAAGTGTTGCAAACCTTTCAAATGCCAGGAATTCACCAAGCAATACTTACATCAGCTAGTACACCCTACCCTATACCATCTATTATTGGTTGTGGGAATGCATCATAAAAGGATGCTCAATTTACTAGAAGGACTTCAGTCCTTGAATAATTATATTACTGAGTTTTTCAAATATGCCTCTGAATTTAGCAGAGATAATTGAGATGCCACCATAAATAATCAGACCTTTTTAAATGAAGTACATCAACAGATTATTAAGATTGACCATGGGATGTCCAGATTTGTTGATTTACAGTTTCCACAACTAGTCTGGGAAATTCAGTAAGAATGGAAAGTGGGAATCTCTCAACTTTCTGAGCAGAGTTGAGCAATGGAAGAAGAAATCATAAATCGTCTTTCTCAATTGGAGCAATAGTACTTGGGAATCCAACCCTGAGTCATTGAAGTGGAGAAAACCTCTGGATCCATGGGTCCTCAGGGGGTTGAAGGACCCCACAGTCCCTCTGGGGGCATAGGTCCACGTGGACCTCCTGATGTTGATAACCCCAGTGACCCCCAGTGTTGAAGGGCCCCGCAGACTGCCAGGAGTAGATAGACCTCAGGGACCCCCAGGCGCTGATGGGCATTCAGGATCCCTTCAACAAGTTGACTCTATATTGAGCATGATGGACCGCTTACATGACCAACTTTAAAAAGTGGCCAAAGAATGTAACTTAACCTCTGAGGGGGTAACAATTGATCCCCTCCTGTCACTTTAGTCTCTCTCTGATGAACTGAGTAATCTAGGTAAATGGGCAAAGGACACAGACATCCTGTTTCAAGCCTACAAATCAAAAGGCGAGATGCTCCAAGCCAAAATTGAAACATTGGAACTTAAGTGCAATGCTCAGCAGGAGTTAATTTATGAACTATCTCGTCAGTTGGATGAAAAGGTGGGGCATGTTTATTAGATCACCGGATTGGCGAAATTTGTACTGAGACTGTTGGCCCCTATTCTCCATTTTCTTCACAAGTTTCTGATTCCAAATCTTATATCTCAGCTCAATCTGAACATCCTGGAGTACATGTTTTGATGGCCAATGATCCAATGAGTTTCAAGCAAGTATTTAAAGACAAGTACTCTCCTGGGGAAGGCAGCATTTTCTTATCCTTTCTCTGTATGAGAAGGCTCTAAGTGAGGCCATGGATCACCAAAAAAAAATTACTTGCCTAATTGTCTCAATCGACTGGCCCAGGATATCATGGTACCCCACTTAATGACTTGCACTACTTGGTCTCAGGTTAAAGAAGCACTAATCAAAGAATTCAGATTTGAGCAAACCTTATCCTCTCAAAAACAGGATTCTATGGGTATATATCCTCCCAGAATGAATTAATCAATGATTTTGCTCATCAGTTCTATTGGGAAGCTCAAACTTTGGTAGCCTGTGGTCAGTTAAATTTGGATGATGCAATTACTGCAGTTATGTCTGCTTTTACTTACAGGACTCAATTGCAAGTATACCTTCTTAGCGTAAAGAAGAATTTCAGAAGTATATTAGACATCAAGTGGCCTTGTTGGATTTGCTCTTAAATTCTTGGAGAAACCCCAAGTTTATGATTCTTCAAGATTTAGTCGCCCTAGAGTTTACACTGTGCCTGATAATACTAGAGCGATTTAATGTAACTACTGTCATCGATATTTCTATACTGAGGACTGTTGTTTCAAAAAAGAAGCGGATGAGAAGAAGAAAAGGGATAAAACCAATAAGATTCTTCATCTTGATAATGATATGAGTGTGCAACAAGAACATCAAAGCTCTTTCAAGTATAATAAAGATGAACATTCTTCTTATTCCTTGCCCTCATTGTTGGCGTTAACATTTCAGTTTGGAAGAATTATCACCCATATTGACTTCCAAGTGAATCAAGTCAATTCCAAAGCTATTATTGATATGGGATCTCTGGTGAATGTTGTCTCATCAAAATTTATCAAGTGGAATAAGTTAACTCCTGATATTTCCCATTTTTAAGAATATGGCACTGCGGAACCTCAAATAACTCAGTCAATTTGAGCTTTTTTGTCTCTTCCACTAAAAGTTGGAAATTTAACTTTTATCATCCCCGCCATTGTCCTTGATAAATTGAGTTATGACCTATTGTTGGGGACTCAATTTTTGTGAGAATTTGATGGAATATAGATTACCCTGACTCATCTCTATCTCTCTTGGGGTATAGAGTTCCCTTAATTTTGTCCAAACATGCTCATACATGATGTCGGTTATGTCTGTTGGAGGGGTCTAAAAGTCTTATTCTATTCAATACCATGAAGATGACCCTCAGGTAAAATTACCCCCTACCTCCTGTGGATATTGGAGAGGGGATGCTTATTTTTCTCCCCAAAAATCTAATTATTCTGCCAAAATTGCAGGTAATTGTTCATACTTCTTTACATTTTTTGATTAACAAAGGACATTATTACAATCCAGGGCATTTTTAACCCTTCTGTTAAATAAATCTTGCCATGTCCTGGAATATTGGATTACACTTATTCAGGATTGTTATCTGTTTTATTGGCAAACCTTACCAATGAGCCAAAGATTATGGATCAACAGCACCCAACTGCTTATGTCAAGTCATTGCCTGTATCTTGGATTTATGATTTTAGAAATTTTGGAAGCCTAAAAGACTTTGGGTTGGAAAATGATCGGGAAATTCTGACTGTGGGGCCTGCTATTGGAAAACACCTCACTAGTGACCAAGAGAAACAAGTGCTTCAGTTGTGGGAGCTAGGTAGGGTAATCTGGGGCTTCCACATGGTGCAACTGTGAAAAGCCTGCGGAAGCATGGGTGAGTAGCTAACACCAGAACCCAGAGAGGCACATTGGTCAGGTCCTGTAGTGGCATAAAAGAAGTGCGGGATGGTAGTGATGACTGTGCTGAACTGTTCTTGTGGGTGTCTACCACTCCCTGAGGGGAGAATATGGGCAGGAAGGGAGGGTATGAGTTGTGCAAGGTGCCTGTCAAATGGCCTCCCCACAAGCTGGGGTTGCGCAGGTGCGGACCCCAGGACAAGGGAGGGGCAATCCTGGTTGGCTGCACTCTAGTGCACCTGCCTACAATAAATGCCACAGTTTGCTGAGTTGGCCTGAAGCTCAGCTAGCTGACAGTTCAGTTGGCATGAGCCAGCTGGCAGCAAAATGGATCATGCAATAAAATTAAGGCTGATCTGAAAGGACTCCAAGGTTTTCTGGACAAAAAGGGGCTGGAGAGCATAACTCCACTAAAAAAGCAAGTGACAAAGGGATGGCTTTGGCTTTTCACCCCTCAGGGGCCTTAAACCTGGGGGTCATTGGGTCTTGTCCCCTGCAAGGGGGATGAGAGGCATATCGCCTGTCCTGGATGATGCAGACGATCTGCCTAGTACTTAAACAGGGCGGGCATATGTCAGTTTAGGGGTAGCGTGAGCTACTCCCAATTGTGGTTGGGCCCCATTTTTTGAGGGAGGCTTAGATTCACGCAGCCCTAGTGTGGTGGGGGCAGTACCCCAGGCCTTCATCCTGCAATAGTTGCTCAAACTAGGAGCCCCAAGGGGCTTTTTAAAACTCAAAGTGATTCAGTTGTTAGAAGAATACTCTGACATTTTTGCTAAGCATACTTTATGACTTTGGTAAGATGCAAGGAAAGTGCATTCCCGTTGAAACTGGTGATCACCTTCCTATTCGTGCCAAACCCTGTCACAAGTCTAAAGTGGAAGAAGCCCAGGTTACCAATAAATTGCATCAACTATTGGAGGCTGTACTATTAAACTCTCCAATAGTCCTAGGACCTCTCCGTTGCTGTTGATTAAGAAGAAGGATGGTTTTCATCAAGTGGTTATGAATTATTGTAGACTGAATGCTATTACTTGACAAGACAGTTATCCTTTACCTGGGATTAATGATTCTCTTAGGTTGTTGGCTAGATTAACTTACTTTTCGGCCATGGACTTAGCCAATAGATACTGGCAAATCAAATTATCTCCAGCTGACAGAGATAAGTGTGCCCTAATATCCAGTAATGGTTTATTTGAACCAACTCGGATGCCTCAAGGATTGAGCAACGCCCCAGCCACTTTCCAAAGGGCTATGGATGGTATGTTACAGGACCTAAATCTTACTTGTGTTCTGGTATATCTTGATGATATTATCGTGCTTTCCAAAACCTTTAACAAACATTTAGGTCATCTAAAAGAAGTTTTCAGGCGATTTAAAGCTCCTCCTTAAATATCAAACCCTCTAAATGTTCATTTTTCAAAATGAAATGGAGTTTTTAGGGCATCAAGTATTGGCTAAAGGGATTTGACCACTCATGCAGATAAAATTCAAGCTATCCATCAAATACCTCCTCCTACCTCTCTGCGGGATATTCAAGTCTTTCTTGGTATGGTTGGGTATTATTGGCAATTTATACCCAAATTTGCTGATATAGCTGAACCATTATGCCATCTGTTACAAAAGAGTGCCCTTTGAGTGGAGTTCAGCTCAGGAACAGTCATTCAATTCTCTGCGAACTGCCTTGAATAAGGCACCTGTTTTAATTCATCCTTGATTTGATAAGCCTTATTAATACATACTGATGCAAGCAATGTCGCTATTGGGGCTATCTTATCTCAGTGTGATGAGGAGCCTAAGGACCATCCCGTCACATATTATAGTAAAACTTTGTCCAAAGCTGAACGAAATTACAGTGTAACTGAGTGGGAGTGTTTAGTCATAATTCTAAAAACAAACACTTCCGTCCCTTCTTATATGGTAACCATTTACTGTCATTATCATCCATTCTTCTTTAATATTGTTGCAGAATATGAGGGATCCTGATGGGAGGTTGGCTTATTGGGTCTTAAGATTGCAAAATTACGATTTTTCCATTGTTTATTGTTCAGGTGCTCAACATCAGAATGCTAATGATTTGTCCTAACTGCATATTCTGACTTTGGAAGTGAAGAAGGAAGAATGACTATATAACCTCATTGGGCGACCTGAGTTGTGGGATCGAAAGTGTGATAAGAATGAGCCTATTTAAAATCTATAACTAAAGATACTATGATTTGGGAGGGAGCTTTATATAAGAAGGTCAAATTCAAGTGGTTACCCTTTTTACCCAAACTCAAGATTTTAGGATGTCATGGAAGAACATGAGCAAGTAGGCCACAGTGGGTTAAAGAAAACTCAATAATGGTTGAAGACCCGATATTATGGGATAACATGATTAAATTCATCTGAGAGACCATTGACTCATGTCTTATTTTTAAAAGTCATGTAATTACCAACCCAACTTATCAACATCAAGTCATCTCCCAGACTAAAGCGTTTGAAGTGGTAAGCATTGATGTGGTAGGTCCTTTTCCTCAGGGATTACATGGCCACCAGTATATTACTATGGCTGTCAACCATCTAACTAAATATATTGAGGCCATTTCTATTGCCACTCCCTCAGCTAAATCTACGGCGCTATTCCTATATCAACACATAATCTCTCAACATGGGTGTCCCAAGGTCCTTATGATGGAGAATGGGACTAACTTTACCTCACAACTTGTACAAAAATTATCTATATTATTCAACACTGCGCAATAATTTGTCATTCTGTACAATCCCTCCATGAATGGGGCCATCAAATGAGTTAATGGGACTCTAGTTTCGATTTTAAGAAAGATGGCCTCTACTGATCCATCTTGGTGAAATTTTTATTTGCCTAGCGCCTTATTTGCATATCGGATAGGCTGTTATCAGATTATCAAGATGTCGCCTTTCAAATGCCTATATGGGCGAGACCCCTCTGTCACTTCTAGTGTTCAAGCCATACTTGAAGAAAGCATACCAAAATATTCTGATCTAATTTTGAAAAATCTGGTGGATGAGATTTTAGTCCTCAAGCTCAAGCTATGAAATTGATTGAAGTAACTACTCAAAGAGAGACTCAAAGAATCAATTAACATAAACCCGCTTTACCTGAATAACAAATTGGAGATTATGTTATGTATTACCACTCTCAACCTGGTGGGAGAACTGAGAAGTTAGGAACCAACTGGTCTGGTCCTTATTGAGTTATATTTTGAAGAGGACTAGAATACTCAATTGTTCATGTTGATACTAGCATAGTGATCAATCATATCCACCCTAGGTTTTTAAGAATTCATCATCCTTTATAATCAAATCTTGAGGGTGGAAGTGTTGGGATTTCGCCAAATTCTCTTGTCTCTGGAGATTCTACTCCATCAATTCCCCCAGCTTCATCATAAGAAGAGCTTAAGTTATATCAATCTATCAAGGTTAATTTGAACAATCAGCCTCATCCTGATCAATTAATTATAAATTTGATTGCTCAGCGATTAATTAGCACTGATAGATTAAGAACCAAATTAAAACCTACAAATATCACATCCTTTCAATTATAAAGTATTATGTCGAATTTTAACCTGTTTTACTTTAATTTATCACTTTTTGGAGTATCCACTTAAATTAACTTTGAGAGAAAACCTGCCCCATAGGAAGTGTAATTCAAAACTTACAGACCCTCATATGCCTTTTAACTAAAACATCTGTTTCCATTAGGGAGTGGAACAACAGGCTGCTTTTGAATGCTAAAAAAGCTGTTGCAGCGACGGCTAATCCTACGCCACCCTAACTATAGTAAACCTTTATGCTGTTTACTGATGTCTCTGATTACGCAGTTGGAGCTATCTTGGCTCAACTGGATGAGCATGGGGTTGGTCACCCCATTTCATAAATCAGCAAGATGCTCTCTAAGGCAGAACGCAACTATAGCGTCACTGAGAAGAAGTTCCTGGCCGCCTTGCTCACTGTTAAATGTTACCGCCCTTTCTTATATGGGACCTCATTTAAAGTGGTTACTGACCACCCCTCTTCTAAGTGGTTACAAAATATGAAAGATTACATTAGGCGATTGGCACGCTGGGCTTTAAAGCTCCAGCACTATGATATGACCATTGTGCACCAAGCCAGGATTAGCCACATGAATGTCAATGGGTTGATTTGGCTGCCCATCCTTCACTTAGATAATAGTGAAGCAGATCGGCTACATGATCTCGTAATGACCCATGATGCTTAAGAGGATGAGGGATAACCAGTCCAGAAGATGTTAGATCAACATTTCCATAACATGAAGGTAGATAATGGGCATCTATACAAGAAAATAGTGAAGAACTGGTTTGTCAAGAGAGTTTCTATAACTTTCCAAATCCAGCGTGGTGGAGCTCGATTTACAGGACCGACGCAAGGGAACTAGTGGTCATCGTTATAATAAAAATAGCCCAGCAGAGGGTGCTTGAGCTGAAGTGACATAAGGCGATGGTGTTTAGCACAGTTAATATAATAGTAAATTGAGCTATCCACAAAACTTGGCTGTTCCCCAGAGGGCAGGTCATAACTGAGTTTAGTACAGGGTAGAGTTCATGGATGTCTTGGTTTGGAGGGAACTGGGTAGGCCCAGCGGTGTACTTAAGGAGGTAATAATTTTAAAGAAGATAAACTGGCTAACACATCACGAGACCTCCTCAAAGAGGTCTGCGCACAGGTTTGCCTAAGTCAACATATAGAAAAAGTGTAAAACCAACTAGGGGATTTATTAGAGAGTAAACCAACAAGAAATGTTGGGCTTGAGCAGACATAATTAAACCTTCTCAGGGGAAATTTTGGATTGGCAAAAGTGATCCCAAGCCTTAGTGCACCAATAGGCGCATGTTTCTATCCAAAAAGATAGTAAACTTCGAAACTGACCTCACTTAAGTGATTGATTGAAGTTGTACCCAACCCAAGCTCATAATTTCAAAAATGGAACATGTTTTGAACCCCTGTTTCCTGATTAACCAGATTGTGCCATCATCATTATTAAGTAGCTCATCCGTTTTAATGCCTGAGCCAAAAAAAGGAGCTGGTCTGTTTTACACCTCACTTGTACCAACCTGGGCATACTTGTCCTGTACCCAGAGTTAGTCCAAGGTGTGCTTGAGATTAGGAAGGGCTTGAAGTTTAACCTTCTGGACCTCCTGCCTCCCAGCTTTGTCTTGGGGCTGGTGCCTTCTATCAAGACATATAAACATGACATTACCCTCTCCTCCTTTTTAGGCTCCACCCCCCTCCAGGGCATTTGCCATGAAAAAGTTTTTGTGGGAAGGAGCCAATTTCATGGCAGCAACAGCTGGCTTGGACTTTGATCCTTCAGCCTCAGGGAAACGCTCATGGAATGCTGCAACTAGCTCTTGGGTATGAGCGCAGCCACACGCCAGGACCCAACTGTCCTCCACTGCATCAAATACTTTCCAGGATACAAGATACTCAAGCCTTCTTCTTACCCAATGAGAGGCAACAATCTCCTCTACTTCCCACTATGGTGCCCCATCCATGAGATAAGCCTCAGAAGTCTCTGGAGGGGAGACCTCAAACAACGTGAGCTTGGTTTATGAAACAGAAAAGATTTGAATGAAGTGGGAAGATTAACTGGTATGAGGCGTGGCCCACCAATTTGACAATGCGGTACGGCCCAATCATCTTTGGTCCTAGTTTTTTGCATAGTTGCTTGATTGGGATGTTTTTAGCATCCAGCTACAGAGATCTCCTTCCTTGTACACTGGTCCAACTTGTCTCTTACCATCAGCACTCTCCTTATAAGCCTGCATGGCCGCATCTAAATTCGTGCTCACCCCCTGGTATACCTTCTTGATTAATTTTGCAAAGTCCACCACCGCTTCCACCTTGTATCCACAACTGGGCTCCATTTTGAAGCCGGGATGAAGCCATAGTTGGAGAAGAAGAGGGAACAACCAATTGACGCATGTTGTGCGTTGTTTTAAATGAATTGTGCCATGAGGAGATGGGAAACCCTACCTGAATGATCTGCGGCAGTGTAACACTGAAAGAACTGTTTGAGGCACAACTTCACTCATTCAGTCTGCCCATCTGATTGCGGGTGATAGGCATTTTAACAGCAGGGGCAAATCTGAAGAATCTTACACAACTCTTCCCAAAATATGGAGGTAAACTGGGGTCCCCAATTGCTAATTATTTCTTAGGGGCCTGTGAAGAGCGAAAACATGAGTAACAAAAAGCTTAGCCATCTCAGCCTCAGTGACTGTGGTTCTGCAAGGGATAAAGTGGGCAACTTTGTAAAACGGTCCAACACCACCATGATAGCATCGTAGCCATCAGATACAGGCAATTCCACAATAAAATCCATTAATAAGGAAGTCCAAGGCCCATCAGCCTTTTGAACTGGTACCAACAACCCTGCTAGAGGCTGGCAATTCGGTTTCATTTAGTTGCAGACTAGGCACTCTTTACAATTTCTGCCTACCTGAGCGGCCAACACCTTCCAATTATAAGTGTGGCAAATTAGCTCTATTTTCTTCGCCTTCCCAGGATGGCCAACAGTGATTCCGTCATGATGGTTCCAGACAATTTACAGGCGAACTGGTCCAGCAGGAACCCATAGGCACCCCTGAAACCACACCATCTCAACCTTTATGTGATAGCCTCTGGTGATGTCCTCCTGATTCAGAGCACTCATAGCAAATACCATAGTATATTCAACCAACAAATGCTGAGAGTGGACTACCTTTTTTTATACCATATTCCTTCGCATTTTCAGAGGAGCGAGCGCTGGCCCATTGGCCAAGGAAGAGGGAAGTTGAGACACAATCTTACCCAGTTAAATCATCAAATGGGTATTATGCACCTCAATCTCCTTAGGATCAGGAGCTAGTGCAGGGTTGCGGCTCAAAGCATCCTACAAACCATTCTCCCTGCCCTTTGTAAACTCATAAGAAAACCAAATTGGGCAAGGGTCTCATGCCAATGGGTTTGCCAAGGGTTATACATGAGGAGCGCGGTAGTACAGTAAGGCATGGTGATCTTTATGTAAGTGTAAGGGTTTTGATGAACCATAAAAGTGATGACACAAATTTTCAGGGTAAATCCTGTCATTATTGGAATTCTTGAGATTACAGATATCATCCATCAGATCAAGAGGATATGTGATGAAGTTAGATCAAATAATTGCATATCAGATGAATAAATTGTTGTGAAAATGTTTGATTAATCATTTGGATTACCTTAATTGCAATAAAATTGAGTCAATTAATCGCACCAAAACGAATTTACAATGAGACTGAGACGATTTCCACTGCCTTTCAAAATCATATGCAAGTTGCAATCCCATAAGCTTCATAGAAGAATAGTGCACTGCTTTAAAATCAATTAAGCTTAGGTAAGTCCAGGAAGTTGGATGGTATATAAAACCAAAACATTCATTTATTTAATCTTTGCGGTCAATAAAAATTTTCTTTATCATGCAAACACTATTAATTTTATTTAATAAAGTGTTATCAATACTGATCTACCACCCCAGCCTACAAGAAGCTCCCTTTCAACTTTCCCTTTTAAAACTATATCTTTAGTCAACTCCCATACCAGCTCACCCTCCATTTCTTATACCTGGACACCTCTAGTGTCCTTGTCATATTGGTTTAAACCCTTGATTATGCTAGCTCATGGTTAGCTACCATAACCTGGTCAATAGTACACCATTCCCTGACAATTTGACCGCCAAAATTTACAATCAATATCCCACCGCATTTTTATTATTGGGGGCTTTGATAACTGCCTTGTTGATCTGCAGTTACCAATTGCTGGTGCGGATGTTTTCCCCATTAAAGAAAGATAAAACAACTAATAAAGGAGAAGTAGGACCCATTCAATTGCAGACAGTGAGTGTGGCCAACCATACACCTATGACTTACCCTAAAGTTCCCTTGCAAAAGAAATTATCTTTAGCTGAGGTTAAAGAAGGTCTTACGTTGTTAAGGACATATTTTAAAGCTTATCCTGAGACCTATTCAGAGGATGCATGAAAAATTATGGAAGTGGGTTCAAAACTCACTGTTGATGCGCTGAGTTGGTTTTTAATTACACTATAAGAGAATAATAATGTGTGCATTAACTATGAGGAATTCTAAAGTCAATTGTTAGCAGCTGCAACCCACACTAATACCAAATTAAAGGCAAATATAGCATTGATGAATTTTCATCAAGAAGGGAAAACTGTTGAGGTATACATATAGATGTCCCTGGATATTTTTCAGAAGACAGAGTTAAATGAAGAAATGGGAGCACTTTACTTCAGACATGGGTTAGGAAGCCGCTTAGAAGATTTAATCAAACATCACCACAACACAATACCATTAAAAAAGTTATTGATATAACATAGAATATAATGGTGAGCGTTGGCGGACCAGAAGAATTCTGTTTTCAAGAGAAATACAAGAAGATAAACCCCAAAACCATCGTTTTCTCATTAAAGAATGATACACAGTCTTATCCATTATTAAGTGTGAACTTTTTATGTTGGAATGAAGTGTTTTAAAACCATAGCTTTGCTGGACAGTGGGGCCTCACAGAACTTTATCTCAGAGTTTGCAGTGCGAATGCTGGGCTTAAATGCAAAGAAACCTTCAATAAAAGTAAACCTGGGAAATAATGAACAGTCTGTAGATTTCCACTGCTCACGTAACATTAACTTAGATATTGGGGCAAGTCTATGCATGTTGAGTTTTGGGTTCTGCGTAGTTCACCCATCCTGTAATTCTTGGGTATCCTTGATGAACACAGGTTGAACTCCCGCACAATTATGGAAGGAAATCTATCACAATCAAGATGAAGGATAGGCTCATTGAGTGCGCTTTATAAGGAGTTTAAAAGTTCTGGAATTTCTGCAACTGTAGTTCAAGGGGACTCATTGGAGCCTTGCAGAGGGAAGATTCCAGAATACATATCAAAATGGTTTTCACTATTTGGAGAAGAAGAAGCTAGGCAATTACCATCCCATGGACTCTTTGATTATGCGATTGATTTACTATAAGGGAAGCATCCCATCCTTGGACCAATCTACAGTTGCAATCAGCGGGAACAGGTTGCCCTGCGTGAATACCTGAATACTATGCTTGAGAAAAGGTTTATACAAGTGTCCCGCTCTCCATGTTCATCACCCTTTTTGTTTGTTAGTAAGAAGGATGGGGGACTACGGCCATGCATAAATTACCAGAAGCTCAATGAGATAACAATTAAGAACCGGTATCCCTTGCCTGATGCTGATCACCTGAGCGACCAGCTGTCTGGGGCCACAATCTTCTCCAAAGTTGACTTGAAGGATGCATTCAACCAGTTACAGATAAAAGAAGGTGATGAGTGGAAAATGGCGTTTAAGATGCAATTTGGGTTATTTGAATATCTGGTAATGCAATTTGTATTGTTCAATGCACTTAGCACATTCCAACAAATGATCAATACGGTTCTGGGTGGTTACATGGACCACTTCAGTGTGACCTACCTTAATGACATTTTTATTTACAGCAAGACACCAAAGAAACACTTGATGCACTTAAACTTGTCTTTGAGCATCTTGGAAGGTACAACTTGCATGTGAAGCTATTAAAATGTTAGTTTGCGCAGGAGGAAGATGAGTACCTAGGCTATGTTGTAGGCAAAACCGGGTTTACCATGGCGCCTAACAAAGTGGAGGCAATCACATTGTGGCCAACGCCTACCTGCTGGAAAGAGGTCCGTAGTTTCTTAGGATTAACAAACTCTTGTCATGATTTTATTGAGGACTTTTCCACCATTGCATTACCTCTTACCCGTCTTACTTCAGATTCTGTGCCTTTCAATTAGAACTCAGCAGCAGAAAATTCTTTTTCTTCCTTTAAAAAACGCCTTTGTTTATACCCCTGTGTTGGCTATGCCTGACTATGAAAAGACTTTTGTGGTTGAAACTGACGCTTCTGGCTTTGCACTTTGTAAGGTTTTATTGCATGAAGGGGATGATAGTAGGCTTCATCCCATAGCCTACTATTCTAAGAAACTGATACCAGCGGAATGTAATTACTCTATATATGACAAAGAGATGTTTGCTATTATTCAGGCATTGGAACACTGGCGTCAGTAACTTTGTGGGGCTAAGCACTCTGTAAGGATTATGACAGACCACAAAAAACTCACATATTTTTCACCCCACAACAATAAAACAGAGTCAAGCCAGATGGGCCCTTACTCTGAAAGATTATATTTAGACATTGGTTACAATCTTTAGAAGGTTAATGTGGTTCCTGATTCCATGATCCGTCTTCCTGACCTGGTACCTGCCAATGAAGAGATTTCAAAGCATAATACATATGTACTATCGAAGACCAAGGGCCCCAATGAGCTACTTTCTCATATTGTTCTAGTTATCCAAGAAGAGGAGATTTTGCAAGTCCAGAATTACGACGCGTTTTGCCAAGAATTTAATAATAATCTTATCAGGAATCTGGACAGTGCATGGTACAAGAAGGGATACTCACTAAAAGGTCAAATAGTATATTGGAAAGGTCGTATGTTTGTTCCAGAAGGTCTAAAGCGTTTAGAAATAATACAAGATCATCACAATGTAGCTATGGCTATATACCCTGAAAGGAATATGATGGTACATATCATTCAACGTACCTTTCAGTGGCCTGGTCTAATTCGAGATGTATCAAATTACTTAGCTAGTTGTGAAACATGTGGATGGACTAAGGCTCGCAGGGGTCATCCTGGGGGTCAGTTGGAGCCTTTATATGTTTTACAAAAACCTTGGGAATCAGTATCTATGGATTTCATTGTGGAGTTACCCCTCTCCAAGGGGTTTAATTCAATTCTTGTAGTTGTTGATTGGTTTAACAAAATGGCTTAATTTATCCCTACAACTACAAGTATCACTGTAAAAGAGACAGCCCAGCTATTATGAGGCATATTTTTTCCACCACGGTACACTCAGAGGGTTATCTCAGACCGAGGGCCTCAGTTTACATCACACTTTTGGAAGCAACTTCTCTCAGACCTAAATTAAAAGATGCTTGTCTACGGCATATCATCCTTAAACTTATGGAAAACCTTAGAGGGTTAACCAGGCTCTAGACAGTACCTAAGGTGTTATGTAAACGTGAAGCAAGATAATTGGGTTGATTTGTTGCCAATGGCACAGTTTTGCTACAATAACCTTGATCACACCTCTACTGGGATGTCACCTTTTAAAGCTAATTATGAAAATGATGTTCATTGAGAACCACTGCCTGCTACAGAAGCAGACAACCCAATGGGAAAAGATTTCATAAGCAAGATCCATCAGACACATGCGTTGTGCTTGAAAAACTTGAAGAGAGCTGTACAAACCTACAAGGACTTTGCAGACAAGAAGAGGAAACCTGGGAAAAGTGGAAGTTGGTAATGAGGTCTATTTGGATGCACGGAATATACCCATAGATGTACCATTTCACAAGCTTGCCCATCAACGTGTGGGACCTTACAAGTAGCAGAAGTTTTAGGAAAGGTGGCTTACTATGTTGGGCTAACTGAAGGATGGAAGATCCATAATGTGTTCCACAGGTCTCTGCTGTTCAAAAAAGATGGTCAATCCCTACCACATTAGATGGGTAGAACCCAGAACCATCTCTTATCAAAGGCCCTTGTTTAAATATAAAGTAGAGGCTATTAAAGGGAGATGAACACATTATGGTAAAGTGCGATACCTGGTTAAGTGGGCTGGATATCCTGCAGAAGAGAGCACTTGGTAGCCTGGGGAGAACTTAAGGAATGCAGGAAAGCTGTTAAAGAAATGGAAAAAGAAGGCCTCACAGGTAGCGTCAGCCTTGGTGGGGGATGATGTCTGGGTAAATCCTGACATTAATGGAATTCCTGAGATTACAGATATCATACATCAGTTTAAGAGGATATATGATGAAGTTATATCAAATAATTTCATATCATATGAATAATTGTAGTGAAAATGTTCTATTAATCATTTAGATTACCTTAATTGAAATAATATTGAGTCAATTAATCGCACCAAAACGAATTTACAATGAGACTGAGACAATTTCCGCTGCCTTTAAAATCATATGCAAGTTGCAATCCCATAAGCTTCATAGAAGAATAGTGCACTGCTTTAAAATCAATTAAGCTTAGGTAAGTCCAGGAAGTTGGATGGTATATAAAACCAAGGCATTCATTTATTTAATCTTTGCGGCAATAAAAATTTTCTTTATCATGAAAACAAAATTAATTTTATTCACTAAGGTGTTATCTATACTGATCTACCACCCCAACCTACAAGAAACTCCCTTTCAACTTTCCCCTTTTAAAACCATATCTTTAGTCAACTCCCATACCAGCTCACCCTCCATTTCTTATACCTGGACATCTCTAGTGTCCTTGTCATACTGGTTTAAACGCCTTGGTTATGCTATCTCATGGTTAGCTATCCCCAAACAGGTCAGTAGTACACCAGTCCCTGACACCAATAAGTCAGTGCCTCAACCACTGCTAATAACTCTTTATCATATACAGCATAGTGTAACTCTGGTAGAGACATCTAATCTGAAAAATAACCCACCAGATGCTCTATTATATCTTCACCTACTTGTAATAGGGCTGCCACTATGGCAAAGTTAGAGGCATCTGAAGCAACAATAAACTCTATATTGGGGTTGAAATGGCAAAAAACAAAAGTGGACAGCTAAGTACACTTTAATGCTTAGAAGTCATCCTCCAAAACAGGGGACCACTGAAGTACTTTTGCCCCACTTACCTTATACAAAGGTGCTGCAACTTTGGAAAGTTTTGTGTGAACTTCTTAAGGAAAGTACACATTTCAAAAAGCTTCTAAATTCTTTAACCAAAGTTGGAGTGGGCACTCACAAATTGCATTCTCCTTGTCTGTAGTTATCAAGTGCCCTAATCAAACACAACATTGCCAAGGAAGGTGACCTGGGACTTGAAGCAATCACACTTACTGATTTTCATCGTAAGATTGGCAGCCCTCAAACGCTCCACCACCTGCTGAAGGTGTACTACATGGGACTCATTGTCAGGGGAAAATACCAAAATTTCATCCATGTAAGCTACCACGCATACCCACAGCAGGTTCCCCAAAGCTACATCAATATGACGTTGAAAGATATCAGGGGCATTTTTAAGCCCAAAAGGCATTGCCCGAGATAGAAAAATTACTTTTCTGGTACAGAATGCAGTCAACCACTCCTGGCCCTTCTTGATATGAACTGACTGAACGCGTTTAAACAATACAGCTTGGAGAAGACTCTAGCTCTCTCCACATAGCGTGCAATCTGAGAGTCCAGGGGGATGGAATGTAAGTCTGGTTCAGTGATGTTGTTGAGATTTTCATAGTTTACGCATGGGCATAAGGTACCATCAGCCTTCTCTACAAAGAGAAGTGGGGAACATACAGGGGAGGTTCGCTGAAAAATTACACCTTTGGCTAAATGCCCCTTAACTCACACATCTAAGTCTGCTTCCTCCTATACCATCAATTGATACATTGGGGAAGATATACGCACCAAATTAACAGTGATCTTGAACTCTCAGTCAAACTTTGAATGAGCAGGTAATACTTTGGCTGAAGCCACATCAAACAAAAATTAAGAATATTTAAACAGGAAGGTAAAGGTACCTCCAGTGAGGGCTTCAACAATGGAGAGAGACTGAGAGTGTGAATATTGGGCCAGTGGGGAAAATCGCCTTGAAAGTTGGCTTCAGCCAAAGGAACTACCAGCTTGTGACCATTCTTTAAAGTTAAGAATAGGGTATTTTATTTCAAGTTAGTCCCAAAGCCAAACTTTTGTCACCACTCTACACCCAAAATGATGGGGTACAAGAGGTTTTTGCTAGCTTGGAAGTGGTTGGACAAATGATAGGTGCCAACTTGATAGTCCACTAACCCCATGATTTTCAGCGTGTGAATACCTTATGAAGCCCCTCCTTTAACCATACCACCTGGCAAGTAACTCAGCTCAAGGTAGTCAACAAGGTCTTGGTCCATAAAATTTTCAGAGATACTGTTATTTACCAAAATAGTAGTGCTGATTTTCCCTAAAGGGGATGAAAGGGTAGAAGTCAATAAAAAATAATCCAAATGGTCCTTATTATAGCAAAAATGCCAACACTTCACCGCCAAATTCTTCTTCAGGGTCTAGCATCCAACAGGATACGTTTCTGCATTAAAAAATGGGTAGTATATTTGGCCACTCTTACTACTGAGGCCATATATCCCACCATATCTTCAGCAACTGCATAAATGTTTTTGTATTGTAGTTGTATCATCTTTTGCACCTCCTGGGTTCCGCGGATCATGGTTGTGGACAAGCGTGGGTTCTCAGGGGTGATCTGATACACGGAATGGGGTCCATATCCAAGCCCTATGAAAAAAGACATGGCTCAGTAGTATATATGGAAATGGTGTTATAAAATGTGTTTTGTGCCACAAACAACTCTATGTCCATTTTGATGATGGGTTGTATGACGTTATCCAAGGCCAACACCACCAGGCCCTTCATTGATGATCCCACCTGAACTGTCCAAATGCAGTGCTGGGAAAAAACGATTTTTGGTGTCAATTTTATAAATTTGGCGGAAAGTTGGGTAATCATAACTCTCAGATTGCAAAGCATCCATATCCACCAGGTATTGGCAAGAAGGGTGAGCACTTTACAGTCAGAGGTAGAAAGTATAACGCTGGAATGCTCCAACCCTTGTCAAAATGCAAAATAGTGATGAGCCCCAAAATGGCCATGGCCACCAGCTGGCGCACACCATGTGCACTTTGTAAAAGTCCCACATGAAAAGTTTGTGCGTATAAGGTTAAGAAGTTGGTCATCTAATGTCAAGATAGTCTCTATAAAACTCCAAAACCAACGAGGTGGTTCTCAGTGCACAAGACCAACGCAAGGGAACTAGTAGTCATTGTTATAATAAAAATAGCCCAGCAGAGGGTGCTTGAGCTGAAGTGACATAAGGTGAGGGTGTTTAGCACAGTTAATATAATAGTAAATTGAGCTATCCACAAAACTTGGCTGTGCTCCAGATGGCAGGTCATAACTGAGTTTAGTATAGGGGTAGAGTTCAAGGGTGCCCTGGTTTGGAGGGAACTGGGTAGGCCCATCAGTGTACTTATAGCGTTTATAATTTTAAAGAAGATAAACTGGCTGATACTTTACAAGACCTCTTCAAAGTGGTCCACACACAGGGTTGCCCAAATCAACATATAGAAAAAGTGTAAAAATTACTAGGGGATTTATTAGGGAAGATGATCAATGAGAAAAGTTGGTCTTGAGCGAACATAATTAAACCATACTAGGTAAATTCTGGATTGGTGAAAGTGGTTTCAAGCCTTGGTGCACCAATAAGCACACTTCTATCCAAAAAGGTAACAAACTTTGAAACTGACCTCACTTAAGTGATTAATTGAAGTTGTATCTGACCAAAGCTCACAATTTCATAAATGGAACAGGTTTCAAACCCCCATTTTCCAATTAACCAGATTGTGACATCATTTATCAAGTAGCTCATCCGTTTTAACACCTAAGCTGAAACAAGGGACTGGGCATTTTGCACCTCACTTGTACCAACCTGGCATACTTGGCTTGTACCCAGCGTTGGTACAAGGTGTTCTTGAGATCATTAAGGGCCTGAAATTTAACCTTCTGAACCTCCTGACGCTAAGACTTGTCCTTGGGGTTGGTGCCTTCTATCAAGTCATGTAAACATGACATGGTTACCCAACCTCTGACCCTCAGAGCAAGTACCTGTCATTATGGAGTCTCATGCCCTCCTAGGGAATAGCAGAGTGCAGAAAACCTATGAGTGTGTAATAGAACGCAACTTTTGGGAGGGAATCGTGGAGACCATCATCAAAGTCTTGGATTTCTGTCTGGAATGTAAAAAGCAATCCAGCTTCAAAACCAAGTATCAATATTAACCTTTTACCCCTCAACAGCATTTCCACACAATAAATCTTGATGTGGTTGGCCCTCTACCCCAAACTACAAGTGAAAGTAGGTATATCTTGGTAGGGATTAATCACTTTATAAAATGAGTTGAGGCTGTGGCTATCCCAGCTCAGATAGCCAAAGCCACAGCCACGTTCCTTCACCAGTATTTTTTTGACATGGTTGCCCCCAAGTTTTGCTATGTGATAATGGTAAAAACTTGACCATCTAGTACTAAAAAAAAGATAATGGTAAAAACTTCACCTCTCAAGTGGTGAAGATTCTCATGATATATGGGCATGCAAAAGCTCTTTTCTGCCCCCTACAAACCTTTGACCAATGGTACTGTGGAAAGAGCCAATGGGACCATGATTTCTATATTATGAAAAATGGCCACTTCAGACACCCTTCGCTGGGATCTGATCTTACCAGGTGCCCTCAAGGCCTACCATATCAGTTACCACTGGATCCATAAAATGTCGCATTTCTATGTGTTTTATGGATGGAAACCTGGGGTGCCAGAAAAATTAGCTAAAGACACTTTCACTGATAGGACTGACCTGGAGCAAGCCATGAAGAACCTAGCTCAGCACATCATTCCGCTACAATCAGAGGTGATGATCAACATGGCAAAGACTGTCACAAAAGAGGGTCAAGTCACTGATAAGCTCTGGGACCCCCTTCCTTCCTTCCTTCCAAGTATCTGACTTGGTGCTTTACTACCACAACTGTATCACCCCTAAAAAAGAAAATCAGGTCTATTTGGGAAGGGCCTTTTGTAGTTACTTACAAGCAAGGAGAGGAGTACTCCATTAAATCTCTTGCTACCAGAGTTACCATCCATCAGGTACATAGCCACTTCCTACAGCTCTATTCTCCCTCCAACATCCTTGAGGGGGCAATATTAGACATTTACCCTCCTGGCTTTCAGATAAGAATGTTGTGGGTCAAAACTGGCCAAAAAGGGGAAATTTTGGATATTTACAGGTCCTCAATACTGCTAATATCAATTTAAATAATAATAATGATATTATCAGCCAAAAGACTCTTGCCAATTCTCAGTGTTACCCCACAGATTGGGGTAACACTATTTCAAATGACTTACAGGAAAATAACACTAATTTAAGCAGTTGGATTACTCTGACCATGTGGCAGACTCTGGGGCATCCATTGGATGGATCTCCCCCAGCCACTACCAGTCCCATTCAAGCACTTACACAGGGACCACCCCCTTTTATAGGCATGGTGGTGGTCCCCCAAGGTGCAATATTTTTTGCTAATGGGGATTAGCTAAAATATATTAAGTTGTTACCCTATGGGTACATCTTGCCCAAAAATAATCCCCATCCATTGTTCAGCCTAAGTGAAGTGAGTTCTCCGAGCTTAAAAGGGTTAATTCCCATATTTTCTATTTTGGACTAGTCTAAGCTATTCTGAACTTATCATTGAATTTCCTTTGACCCTTGATACAGTTAAATACTGAATGGTCTGAGATTGAGAGGGTTCATTTTCTTTTATCCCCCATGGCACTTATTAAAAACTTTAAAAACCCAAAATTTTGAATTTTTTATAAGTTTAATTATTTTTATTATATTAGTGGTATCAATCCCCAATTGTTAGATTTTGGTAAAACTAGCACCAAGCAAGCATCTCCCACACCCAAAATCCAACAATAGGCCAGGAACTCCATGGACAGCATTGCTATTCGCTATCTCCATTTAGGGCATTGGTGCACAACACTAACACAGTCATAATCATCCTCTACCCAAAGTTTGTCTACCAAGATTGAACTCAGAAGGCAGTGGTAGTGAGTCCATATTCTACCACTAGGATACCCTCTCTTTTGTCATGGAATTTTGCATCCTTTATTTAACACACTTCCTAACTTACCCTATTGATAAAATTTTGCACAGTTACTAAGTTCAGATGACAATTCAATATTCTACCATAACCCTTATTAATTCTTTTATTAAAATAAAAAACTTTTATATGTAAGAAGTGAAAATTTGGCATGTTTTTAATAGCAATCGGTATATTGTTACGGCTGGGCAGTTTAATATTTGTTTGATTCGATAGTTTCAATGGTGTCTCCAAGCAGTTGGCGGTCATTTGGCTAATTAAGTTAATCATTTTAATAAGTAGTAAGTGATTGGCTGATTCGATAGCTTAAATGGTTTTGCCAAGCGGTTGGTGGTTTTAGGTTAACTCTATGGTCCAATTTGTTTATGGGTATTCCAATCTCAAACTACTGAATCAATTTCACCCAACCGTAGCACAAACATATGCAATAGGGGAACAACCGTAAGCAAGGTCTTTATATTATGATATAATGAATAAAATTTATTTAGAATAATTTTTGACTGTATTTTAAAACTTGAATTATTTTATAATAAAAATTTATTAGGTTTAAAATTTAAACTGCTTTTTAACTAAAAAAACTAAAAATTAAACGGTTTCTTAGCTGAACTACAAATTTTGAACAGAAGTTCCTTACCAAATTTCAAATTCCTAGCTTTTGTTGTTTAAGAGAAACGGTTATTAATCGTGTCTTTTTTATATATTATATATTATAGATTATTGCTAACTAAATAATTCTTCTACTGGCATATAAAAAAGGTGCCTACAGTGTGAAGCTTTGACAAAATTTCATATTAAATATTTTTTACTCACTCAGAAAAAGTTAGACATAAGATGGTACTATAGGTCTTTAGAGGTACAAGTTGCTCCATGATTTTAGATGGGATAGTTGAATCAATACGAGCATTTTTTACAGCAAAATTGCTAAGCGGTTGTGACCTACCTCCAATGTTGGAGCGGCAGCCGATGAGAAGCAGATATTTCAATGGATAACTGTAACAATCCGGCAAGCGCTATATGTCCTTAAGGTTCATTAACTTTTGCTTTTAATTACCTTGTTTAAATTTGAGTTGTAAAAGTGAGCGGTGCAAGAGAAAAATCCGTGCCCAATTATTATTATGCACGGAAAAGTCCTCAATTTCTTTTTTAGTACTAGACGGTCCCAACCCGAGGGAGGATTTATCTATGTAAATTGTCATCCATTTCTTTAAACTATTACACTGCATTTAAGCTTCATATTAGCCATATTTATCATACCAATATTCTTATTAGTTTGTACAGTTTCTCTCTTGCCTTAGTTCTTTATAATTCTTTCGTAAATAAACAAAAATATATATTTAATAAACCTTTTTAAATGCTAACGCATATTTCTAATTAATACTTAGCTAAAGATTTAAGCAGTATAAGAATCTATATATGCTGCCAAAAAGATATTATTGATATAATAGCAAAATCACATTAAAATTTTTTCATATAAAAACGTTTTGCTTGGAAATTATAAACCGAATTTATTCAAAACATTTATTATATTGTCGTTTAGAAAATTTTACAATTATGCTATGTACTCTCTTTCACTTGGATTTATTTAAACAATATGTGATGTTTTAAAATTGTAGATTCTTGGGTGTCTCACAAAAAAGTAATAAACTTTATAAACATGTTTAATTCACGTGGTACGTACCAAGATTAGAGTTTCACCTATAGTTATTATAAAAACGCTTCAGCGTTTATAACTACATGGTTCAAGGATCTAAATAGTGAGGTAAACATAGTACTTGATTATAAGAATAAGATACGCAAAAGTTATGTTGAATACACATTAAGAAAAAAAGCTTAAAAATACTAAAAGTGATTTAATATCGATGATTACTATGAGCGTTAAACGGCTTATGATGATTTAATCATTTGATAGAGATAACATTGCCATTTCGTACAAAGTAAGTTGAATCATAACTCCAGTTGATGAGCCCACCATCACCTTCAAGCCTTATCCATGCTCCGCTCTGATCTTTTGGGACAGCTACTACGTAAAACCATGGCCCAAAAAACGAACAATCAGCTTTATAAAAATCCCAACCGGCATTCTTTGAGAAATTGGAAACAGACGGGGCACGATAAAAAACTGCACATCCCTTCACATTCCTAAAATACTCTCTGCACGACTCAAATATCTCAGCAACGCAATCTTCTCTTGAAATAGATTTACAATGGGGTAATATTACAAGAAATATAAGCGCTTTGAAGCTTTGCATGTCTACAAGGATTCTCGATAATAGCAGGGCTATTCCTAAATACTATGTCGAGATCTAATGCTCTAATACAAACATTACTGTAGATTTTCGACTATAGAAATAGTGGATTTTTGATTAATCCATGTTTAAGAAGTAATAGTCGAAACTTATTGACAAAAGATTTAGAAGTTTCTTTAAAATTACAAAATTTCTTTTTGATTGTTAGCAAACTTAATTAATCCAAATCGATTAAATCTGCAAAGTTTTAACCCTTATCCAAGTCATTCTGTGATCAAACTTATCACCTGACCTGTGGCTTTACTATTTTGTATCAAAAAAGGGTATAACTTTACCTTATGGTAAAAAGCTAAAGAGCATATGTCTTATCTGGGTATCTTAAAATCTTTTGTAACATTTCATTTAATATAATGCTGTGATATCATCATTGTTTTTTATCATTTAACCATTTAAAAGATTTAAACTGAGATAGTTAGATTACTTAATTGATTGGTTAGGTTAGCCTACATTGAAACTATGAGCAACAACCAGATGGCTGATAGAGATAGATTCAATATTAATTTGGATTAAATTTGAAATAGTCCGTATTTGGATGAAAGTGATTTAAGAAATCATTTTAAAAAATAGAAATATTATATATATATAAGTATATTTGTTCCATAATTTCTACTAATCATGGGCCAAAAATAACTAAACTTATTACAAAGAGTTTAAGATTGAGGAGAACCAATGCAATGGGCTTCCTTATTTTTTGCTTATAGAAGTTCAAATAAAAATTAAATATAAGAAGTAAAAATGATATATAGGACTGTAATTAGACAATACATCAAGGGACCATCTAGTACTAAAAAAAATTAGACAATACATCTTTTTGGCTAAGGGTTTGATATTATTTGATTTGGTCAATAATCTAATTGATTTTGTGTAAGAGGTTGACAGTAATTTCTTTGATTTGATTAGCCCAAATATATACATTTAGCTCTCAATTTCATCTTTTTTAATTTCAAATTCAGCTTTTTACAAATCAAATTCATTTTTAAACACTTTTCTTGGACTCCCTGTCATGTCTGTCTGTCTGTAATCAAATCTTACAAGCTCTATTTCAGATACTTATTGTCGATAAAAATTCTGAAACTTTGCGCAGACGTTGGTCTTGGATGACAATACAATAATGCATCAAAAAATTCAATTTTTCATGTTCAAAATAAAAAGAGTTATAAGTATCAAGTGAAAATCCTATATATTTTCGATGGTAGTCGGTATATAGTTATGGCTGAGAAGTTAGAATTCAGTTGATTTGATATTTTAAATGGTTTTGTCAAATAATTAGTGGTCATTTGAGTGATAGCAAATTAATCTAATATAAATCTTTGAATCAAAAGTCCAATTGAATTTAAAAATACCTCCTCTAGCATAATCTGCTCAGCTTTTGGCTCTAAACTTAAATTTTATAAAAGGACAGTTGTTCAAATCCTGGCATAATCACTTTCATCTATAATAATAAAAGTAAGTGTGTATGTGTGCACAATGCCCAGCCAAAACTACAGCATGTAGAGCCTTGAAAATTTGGATATAGGTGGATGGGAAGGTTTCCATATGAACCTCAAAGCTAGATTTTTAATTTTATAATAAAAAAGTTTTATATATAAGAAGTGAAAATGCTATATATTTTCATGGTATTTGGTATATCATTATAGCTGAGCAGGTTGTTATTTGGTTACTTCAAAATTTTCAAGTTTACCTTCCAGGCTAGCTAAAGCTTTGAAATTTGGAAAATTTATGTATCCTCCATGACAATGCAAAATTCCATTAAAAATTATAGAAAGTGTGATTCTTAACCTTAATATTAATTGTTTATTACATATCAAATTTATCTTTTTTAAATTTAAATTCATATTAACTTTTCTCTCTTGTTGCAATAACTAATTGCAACAATTCTGATTCAAGGCTAGCTAAGTTTGATAATTTCTTTAAGGAGATTAGTGTGCACCCAATTTTGGGTAGCAGTTGAGCTAGCAAACTAAAGGACACAGGTTCAGGATTCACATCATCCAAAGTTCATAAATGTCCTGGAAACACCAGAAGCCTAGATAAAAATAGAAAATTGGCAGTGAATATACCCTGGAAATTTTAGCATGGCAAGCAAAATGCAATTAGTTTATCAATACTTTACATTTACAGCTCCTGTCATCAGTGGAGCATAGAGTTTGAGTTTCCCTGGATAATAATCAAATGTCACTTTGGGAAAAGTTCTGTGGAGATGTGCACAACCATTTCCCAGCTGCAGTATATGTAGCACCACACTCCATGACCTATGGTTGGTTGGATATTGGGTTTAAAATAAACAAGCAGTGGCTTAAGCTGAACAGGTGCACATGGTGGTAGACCTTCTGGATGGTCAACAGTGTGGTCAAGATGAAACACACTAGGTGGACCAAGTCAAACCAAATCTTTGTAACCTTTGACCTTCTCCCCACAACAATAAAGTGCACAGTGCTGGAGCTCACCCTCATGGGTGGGCTTAAAAGCTTTGAGGAACTTCACTCCTTCAAAATGCAACTCTTTACACTTATTCTGTATCTGCGCACAGGCAAAGCAATTGCTGTGATCACCCCATCCACAGTCATAGTGGAAGATTTGACACAAATCCCCCACACAGCAGTTGTGTTTGTTGATAGGCAGGAATCCTGCTTATTCCATGTCACAGTGAATAGTGTGCACCTATCTGCACCTTTTGCCACACTTTTGGCTATAAGGCCTACACATGCCCCACCAAGGAGGTCATCACGCAAAATGAAATCCTACCTGATGCAATGGGCAGTGTAGACTCCCATTATGAACTGTAAGGAGAGAGTCTATAACTCCCCTGTTTTCAGCATGGTGGTGCATGGTGCACAGGGCCAACGCCAGGAAACTATTCAATAGTACAAAAGTTACTAAAGCCCCACGGAGGGTGCTTGAGCTCATGTAACCTAGGAAGGAAAGGGTTATCCCTAAGATATTATACCAAAAGAGAGCTTTGATGTGCATGGAGGGGTAAGGTTTAGGTGTTCTAGGTTGAAAAGAACCTGGGTGGCCCAACAGTGCACTGGCGGATAGACTTACTGTTGTACAAATTAAAAATGTTAACGTTGTGTGAGACCTTCATGAAGAGGTTCATGCACAGGAATATCCAAGACAACATAATGAAAATGGTGTACTAAACGGGTTTTTTATTTAAGGGATAAATCAACCAACAGGGAATATTGGTCTTGACATTGAGAATTTAAGGAAATTTGCAAAAATTCAATTGAGGAAAGCGGGTCTAAGCTGAGGTGCACCAATAGGCACACGCTTCCATTGGGAAAAATGGTATATTGGGTAATTGACTGAACTCAGGTGATTAATTGTAAAAACAGCTGACCTGAGCTGGAAAGTGCAAAAACCAAACAGGTTTTGAGACCCTATTCACCCAAAAACTGAAGCAAATCGTTTTCATTGTAACAAAGCTAGTTTGTTTTAACACCCCTACTCTCATACAGGGCCAAACTTTGCTTGCTTCCATAGAACCAACTTGGGCATATTTTGCCTTCACCCAGCGTTGGTCTATGGTATGCTTGAGATCAGGGAGGCCTGCTAACTTCACCTTCTTGGCTCCCTGCAAGCAGCTTTGTCTCTTACATTGGTCCCAAGGATGATGTCACACTCTAACTATGACACTACCCTCTCCTCCCAACAGGGTTCAACCTCATTCCAGGGGCTTGCACCAGGAAAAAGTTCTTGTGGGCTGGGGTCAACTTCATTGTGGCAACGGTTTGTTTGGGTTGAAGTCTAGCAGCCTGGGTGAAATGCTTTTGGAAAGCTTCAATCATTTCTTGGGCATGCACACAGTCACGCGCTGGTACCCAACTGTTCTCTGCAGCGCCAAAAACCTTCCAAGCTACCAGGTACTCAAGTCTTCTTTTAAACTGAAGGAAGGCGACTATTTCATCCACTTCCCACTCTGGCGCCCATCCACAAGATAAGCCTCAGGAGTCTCTGGTGGGGCCCCCAAACAACTTCAATTTGCTCTCATGAAAGACATAGAAGATCTGAAATGAAGAGGGAAGATCTAAATGGTATGAGGCATGTTCCACCTTTCTAACAATGCGGTAAGGGCCAATCCTATTTGGTCCCAGATTTTTGCATGGCTTCTTGATGGGAATATTATGAGCATCAAGCATCACAAGATCACCTTCCTTGTATGCTGGACCCACTCATCTCTTACCATCAGCGTTCTCCTTATAAACTTGCATTGCTACCTCCAAACTCATGGAAACCCCCTGGTGGACCTTCTTGATAGTCTTGGAAAAGTCCACCACCGCTTAAACTTTGGATCCACAGCTGGGCTTCATGTTAAAGGCGGGGTTAAAACCATGGTTGGAAAAAAGGAAGACAACTGATCAAAGAGTGCAAAATGTTGTTGTAGCTGAATTGGGCCAGAGGAAGGTGAGAAGATCAATCTGAATGATCTGCAGCGGTGTAACACCGCAGAAACTGTTCCAAGCACTGGTTTACTCTTTAAGTCTGCCATTTGATAGGGGGTGATAGACAGTTGAATTACAGGGGCGAATCTGAAGAGTCTTACACAACTCTTCACAAAAGATGGAGGTAACTACGGTCCCCAGTCACTGATAATTTATTGGGGGAACCCCTGAAGCGCAAACACATGAGTGACGAAGAGCCTAGCCATCTTAGCTGTGATTATTGTTATTCTGAAAGGAATAAAGTGGGCGAACTTTGTAAAATGGTCTAACACCACCATGATGGCATCATAACCATCAAAGATAGGTAATTTCACAATGAAATCCACCGATAGGGAAGTCCAGGTTCCTTCAGCAATTTAATTTGATACCAACAAACCTGCTAAAGATTAACGATTTAGTTTCATTTGATTTCAGACCAGGCACTCTTTACAATACGTCCCACCTGAGCAGGCAAATCCTTCCAATTGTAGATGCGTCATATTAAATCCAAGGTCTTTGCTTTCCCAGGATGACCAATGGTGATTCCATCATGATGAGCCCGGATGATTTCCAGGTGCAGTGGTCCAGTAGGAACCCATAGGCACCCCTAAAACCACACCATATCATCCTTTACGTGATAACCCCTGGTTAGATCCTCCTGATTCAGTGCCTCTTAGTAAGAACCATAGTATATTTGGCTGATAATGGCTAAAAAAGGACTACTTTATAGAACATACTGTGTTCCTCTGCATTTTCCATAAGTGCAAGCACTGGCATGTTGGTCGTGAAAGCAGAAAGTGGAGATAAAATCTTACAAGGTGGAATCATCAACTGGGTGTTATGTACCTCTACCTCCTTTGGATCAGGAGCTAACGCAGGTTGTGGCTCAACGCATCCGCCAAACCATTCTCCTTGCCCTTGGTGAACTCATAAAAAATACAAATTTGGCGAGGGTCATATGCCAATGGGTCTGCCGTGGGGTTAGGACATGAGGCGCGCGGTAGTACAGCAAGAAACAGTGATTTGTACATGCATGGAAAGGTTGGGAGGAGCCATGCAAGTGGTGACGCCAATAAGTCAGCGCCTTCACCACTGCTAACAACTCTTTGTCATAAACGGCGTAAATTAACTAAGGCAAAGACATTTTCCTGGAAAAATATTCCACCAGATGCTCTATCTCATCTTTGCCTACTTGTAACATGGTAGCTGCTATAGCAAAGTTGGAGGCATCAGTAGACACAATGAACTCTTTTGAAGGATTGACATGGAGAAGGATGAACGTGGACAACAAGGTGCACTTCACTGCTTGGAAAGCATCCTCCAAAGTGGTGGACCACTGAAGCACCTTTGCACCGCTAGCCTTATACAAAGGCGCTGTCACCTTGTGAAAGATTGGGCATGAACTCCTTTAGGAATGTACACGTCCCCAAAAAGCTCCTCAATTTTTTGACTGAAGTAGGGGTGGGCCATCACAAATTACCTTCTCCTTGTCTGGAGTTATCATATGTCCTTGGTCAAAAAAACGTTGCCCAAAAAGTGACCTGGGACTTGAAGAATTCACATTTGCTGATCTTCAACATAAGGCGGGCTGCCCTTAATCTTTTCACCACTTGCCAAAGATGTACTTCATGGGACTCATGATCAGGGGAAAACACCAGGATATCATCCATGTAGGCAACCGCGCATACCCCCAGCAAGTCCCCAACGCTGCATCAATGAGGCGTTGAAAGATAGCTGGAGCATTCTTAAGCCCAAATGGCATGATCTGAAACTGGAAAATCCCTTTTCTGGTATGGAATGCAGTTAGCCAATCTTGTACCTTCTTAATCCAAATCTGATTGAACGCATTGAGGCAATTCAGCCTGGAAAAGACCTTAGCTTTCTCCACATAGTGCGAAATCTGAGAATCCAAAGGGATGGGATGTAGATCTTGTACAGTGATGTTGTTGAGATTCCCATAGCCTACGCATGGGCGTAGAGTACCATCAGCATTCTCAACAAAGAGAAGTGGGGAGCATACAGGGGAAGTACGATGAAAAATTGCGCCTTTGGCTAACTGCTCTTTAACTCACACATCTAAAGCCTCTTCCTCCCGGACAGTTAATGAGTAGATGGGAGAGGATATATGCACTAAATC